>JARDUL010227572.1:0-10274 GCA_030265205.1 Dirona pellucida
GAGAGCGAGAGCGAGAGAGAGAGAGAGAGAGCGAGAGAGAGAGAGAGAGAGAGAGAGAGAGAGAGAGAGAGGGGGAGAGAGCAAAAAGAGAAAGAAAGGGGAGAGGGGAAGAGGAGGAATGATAGGGGGATAAGAAAAGGAGGAAGGTTGTGTGTGTGTGAAGGTGGGTTAATGTGTGTGTATAAGTGTGGTGAGGGTGTTCAGTCTGAGGCGTGTGTGAGTGAGGGTATGTGTGTGAGAGTGTGTGTGTGTATGTATGTGTGGGGGCGCAGGGGTGTTTAAAAGGGTGTGGGTGTAAGGGGATGTGTGAGGGTGTATGTATGTGAGGTGTGGTAGTATCTTTGTTAAGTATATAATGTAGTGTCAACAACTCTCATAAAGTTTTGCCCATAAATATGTCGATAATCCAATACATCATATCGATATTCACGCTATTGTCGCCGTTATCGATAATAAGTAATTTGGCGTTCTTAGACCTAATGACAAATATTGTAGTTGTCTTCGGCAGCTAAACTATTCCAGTGTTTTTTCAGTTTGGAAATACTGTCAATGTGATAGGTAGGAATAGGAATGGCTGATTTGTTCCAGTTCGTATGTCCCTCAAACAGATCGAATCTACCGGGTGCATTGATCACACACCTTACATAACCGAGCTTCGTATACTTAAAAAAATAATTCATACAGTAGTAGTGGTAATGGTAGACTGTAGTATTAGTAGTCGTAGTAGCAGTAGTAGTAGTAGTAGTAGTAGTAGTAGTAGTAGTAGTAGTAGTAGTAGAAGTAGCATGTGGCCACCAACTCGGCCCATTCATTCTCATGTCACTATGACAAAAACATTGGGTAATCATGCATTTCGTTTTCAAATACCAATGCAGACAATTACCTCCTATCAGAAAGCCAGCAGTTAGGTACTAGGACTAGGATCGAAGCTATTTTGGGAACGACTAGCATACAACTATACGACATGTCAACTAATTGTTGTATCATCAATACATGATGCTATCTTGTTTGTTGCATGCATGTGTTACTCACCAAAATAGACAAAGGTAAATGTTGGTGCAGCTTGAATTGAAAACAATCATATTATGATTATGTGTATGGTATGTCTCTAATTTCAAGACGTTTTCAAGTCTTGATGAATCCTCATCCCGATTTTCAAATTTTCAATACCGGTACTTGCCTACAGACCCTGCACTAACAGATGCTATGGTCAATGACACAGCAAATTGTGGCAACTAATGTGGTTTTATAAATAATAAATAATATCATGACATGATGCTCTTTTGTTTATTGTGAGTTACTTTAGACACCTTGAAAATACCTCTGAGTGTCGTGAATGTTGTGCCGTGCGCAGCAACCACTTTCGGGTGTTGACAGTTTCCTAGCAAATTCTACAATTCTCTTTTCTTCAAACTCACTATCATCACACCAATCCCACCACTTCTAACAATTCAATCTGTTTCATCAAGTCGGCACGATGTCATTCCTACTGGACAATCATGTTTCAAAGGTTGATTGAATGACTGACTGACTGACGAGCTGGTAAAATTGAAAATGTCGTCCATGAGATTGCTTTCGGTCCATTCACAGGCAAGAAATTTATTAATTATTAGCGAAAATTTCAGATTCTAGAGAGACGAATATTTTCATTTAAGTGGAAGGGAAGTCATAAAAACTAAAATTTAATTTCAGTTCAGCCGAATATCCGCTAAATAACGGACGATTCTCATCTATGAATTATTACACAAATTATATTTAAAAAGTAAAAGTAAAAAAGTCTGTTTTTAATGAAAAAGGCATTTTTATTTCCAAATTTTATGAAACAAAAAATAAAAGGCAAACACAGGACACAACATTTAGAATGAAAATTTACATTGACACTGAACGATAAATAGGCCTAATTATTTTTTAAAAACCCACAAAATAATGCTAATATTGCTAACAAATGAAAATAATAATAATACTTATTATGACAAACTTAGAACACAAAGGAATTTACGAGAAGAATTTGTCGATCACATTCATTGACTTTTGTTTGCACTCCGCCCGCATAACCCTGAATCCTATTTTGCAATCTAATTCAATTGTTTAAATTTGAGATGATAAGATGAACCACCAACTGCCCTACACAATCTACTCAGTGCAAGTACAATCATTTTCAAATTAGGAAACATCCATTGTAAACAATTTTAGTAAGTAGGTACACAAATCGGAAAAAAATCCAAACAAAATAAAACAAAATCGAATATATCCCTAAACAAAATGATAAATCATGGCAACCCCTCACTACGAAATCATCAATAATTTTCCGACAAGCCAAAGGAGAAAAAGATTTTTTAAATGTTATGGATCATAATATAAAGTGAATTTCTTTAAATGAAAAAAAAATTAATTCAAAAGAGAAAATCACATCCACATGAAAATTTCCGTTAACCTACAAAGACGAGAGTCGTGTAAAATGAGCCACAGGATTGTGTTGTCATCACCAACTTGACAAAATTTACAACACATGTAATTCAATTATAAAATGAAATGCAGGTGAAAATATAGTGATGATGATGATATGTTTTCTGTGACCTAAAAAGCACCGTTTGGCGACCCAATCCAGAAAGTTCAGTAAAGAGTGGTGCATCAGGAGCATGTCCCATGCATAACAACAACAAACAAAAATATCCACCTCTGCATTTACTAACCATGACCACTAGCTACGCATGGCTGAACACAGACTGGAAAGTCCTTGATTTAAATGTAAATGTATCAGTTTCAAGTCTACAATAGAAATGAGCCAAGAAAGTAGGCTGACTGGTGATCAGACTGCTGAGTTCGAATCCTGAGGTGGCACTATAACATAATACCAGTAACAACACACGTCATTCAACAATGTTACCAAGACTTGGGCCGTCAGATATTTTCTGCATTGGGTTCTAGTTCTATTCAAGAAAACCTTTCCCTTCTAGAGCCCAATTTTAAATTCTTGTTCTGCAGTGAATGGTGGAAGTTAATCACCACCACAAAAAAATAAAAATAAATGTAACCAAAAATATTCACCAGAGAGGAACGCATGACAAAGGAGAGAAGATTGTCTAAACTAGAACCAGAACCCACAAAATTTTGACCCCTCGGTTGTCGCAGAGACCCCATGATATTTTACCTCCAAACGTGACAGACGCCAGTTGAGAAATGAGTTAAATATTGATGACATATATACGTAACACAGGGAATTCATATTATTAACTAGGTGAAAAGGCTAAAGTGAAGAAAAAAAATTTATTCATGATAAAAACATTTTTTTTTAAACTGAAAAAAATCATGATATGAGCAACTTGGTACGTAATAATTATTTCTCTGGATCTCATTCATCTGTCTGTAGTGTCAATGTGTCCAGCTCTGTCCATCCCATTGATGATACAAACATACTTGTGAGTACGGTAGGCTTACAAGCATATATATAATATAGTTATGAATCCAAGCTCAAGATAGCTGGTAGGGTGATACGGGTATGAGCACAGGAGAACAAGAGGAATGCATTGTTGATTAGTTATCATTATTCAAATCATAATATCATTATCTTGGTGATATCAAATCAAAATCGTAGCACGACCTAGATAATAAATTTAACATCAATGGCCAGAGAACACTGGAGACAGCTAACATGAAGAATCAAAGAAGCAGCCGAGGCATCCAAGTCACAGAACTAGGATGCTGAAGGCCACGAGTAAGTAAGTCAACACCTTGATTATCGTGGTTTGAATGATTGGGACGGGCAGACAACATCATATTTTAAATAGTCAAATAGTTGAATTGAAAACCACAGATTAGATTGAATGTTTCGAAGTTGATTCTATTTTAAGGAAAGCTGACAAATTTTATTTTTTTAATCTTAGTAATTTGCTGTACCTACTCCCCTAATACTAATAATAGTAATAAAGTGAGTGGCAACAGTGATAGTGCTAGTCATATAAACGCTGGTTAAATCAAATTTTGGAAGAGGAAATACCAATTGTATCAGCTAGCTTGTTTTCTGAGTTTGACAACCAGATGCACCAAGAGTGAGTATTTTAGTGAGAGATATATTTATGGTCTTTTTTCATCTATTACATACAAAGTCCCCCAACCAGTTATACAGCCATAATATCCCTTGCCTTACAGTCACAGCAGTCTCCGTCTAAAATCACATCATGTCAAATAACAAGCACCCATGGACAAGCATACTTCTTACATAATCCATCATGATATGAGCAAACACACATTTTGGGTAGTATTAGATAAAGCATGATTTTTTTTCTTTATCTAGACAGCGGTTCTTTCAGACGGTGACTACTGCACAGATTGGGAGTCCATTTCTGACGCTGTCCCTCTCTGTCAAAATGGTGATGGTGAGACTGATTAGCTGAGAGGCAGACAGTCAACAGGTGTGTGGAACTTGAAGTCGGTTGGGAAGAGTTCAGTGGCTTTGCTGATCATGGACTTGTACGACTGGCGAATGGTCACCTCAGCCACACCAGCGATGTCTCCGATCTCTGAAGATGGAAAAAAGAAAAAGGGGGAAAAAAAAGTAAATAGCATGCTTTGGGGACTCAACATGAGCTAAAATACTGGGGTTTATATTAAGGATAGTAGTAGTAGAAGGGAAATGTAACAGTGAGAGTGAGAGACAATAAACAAGAATAGAGAAAGAGAAAAGAAAAAAATAGCAACAACACCTGCAATCTTTTTTCAATTTTTGTTTACCATCTCTCATACCACTGGCACTGCGATATGTTCCTCCAATAATTCTATATACCATCAGTGCACATTCCCTACTCATTTATTTCTACATTCTTGTACTGCTAATGCTTCATTGCATTATCTAAGCTATCAATGTTTATGCATTCGTTGGGTTTTGTTCAACGCACGCCTCTGAGTGTTAGTTAGGGGTATGTGTAGTGGATGTATGTATATTGGGGTGTTATTAACTGTCAACTATCTCTCTTCTTATCTCATCGACTAGACTTTTCACTGCATCTTAAAAGTCTGAGCCTATTATTAATGAGCCGACAACCCAATTCTGAAACTCTAATGAATGTTGGTAAACGTATATTTTAGCTCTATTTCTTATTTTTTATCGTAACCACTTATTACTCATAATATCTAATCGGTTTTGTAATCGGTCCTCTAAATGACACCACTGGGCATTTCATATTGTGTTGCACAACAGTATAAAATGATTGTCCCCATGAATTTACTCCCATGGATCCCGGTGAAATCCATCCCAACAGTATTGATACCTCCGTACCTTTGGGTGTTTTCTTGGTCTCCGACGCCTGAGAGGCCATGTAGATAGCAGCCGCAGCAACAGAGATGGGACTTCGTCTGCGGTCACAAAAATCATTTAAATCTTAAACACCATTTTCAATAAATGAATCAGAGCATACTTTTTCTTTTTGCATTTAAAACAAATCAATATCCTAAAAAAACAAAAAACCATTCTTGCAGGATTTATATATAGATGATATATCTTTTCTAAATAAAGAAAATAAAATAAAAACAAAGGAAAAACAAAACGAACAAAAAACCCACAAAACCAAAACCACCATACCATGATTTTCAATACAAGTTAACTTAACATCAAAAATTTCTTGCATGTACAGAATACAAATAAAGAACACCCCCCCCCCCCCCCCACGGCAAATGCTCGTTGTCTCTCTCAAATTCTAACTAACATACAACAACAGGCTCCTAAATTAAAACGGGAAGTGTCATTTTTTACATGTACAATATCGTAGTAAAGCAGGTTCTACTAAAAACTTTGGTAGAATTTTAATTCAAAGAGTATGACTTCCAAGTAGAGTATCTATTGACTGACTCTTGACAAAGTTAGAATGATCAACAACCTGCATAGCTGCCAGTCCAGAATTAAAAAAAAAAGGGTGAAATTTTCAGGAATTCCGGGGGAGATGGTTAAAATGATGACCTGTGACCTGCACTCTTGACTAGGTTAAAACGATGACCTGTGACCTGCACTCTTGACTAGGTTAACATGATGACCTGTGACCTATAATAACTAACTCACCCTGGCACCAAGTCCATCTCCACGGCCTTCCTGGCAATGCTGGTGGCGGCCTTCTGGACGGACGAAGGGAGTTCCAGGTTGGAACAGAAACGAGACTAGGCGGTGGGGAGGAGAAAAACAGACAAAACAAAAAAATAATTATTATAAAAGTTTACGTACTCATTATTACACTATTCACTCTTTTCAACCCAGTATTGAAATTGAAGACAATAAGACAAATGGAAATAAAACAGAAAGAAAGAGATTTTTTTTTGTTCACAACTTACAATTAATGCCGATATCGTTTGGCTTACACACCAAACTCATTTAGACGGGAATTTTAGTGTGAAATTTACAGCTAAAATATCAATTTCTCATGAAAATGTCAACAAACTCTTTTTCAAGTATAAATAAGTTAACTAGATGAAACAGGCTTATCTACGAGTAAGCCTTTTATAAAAACAGAACACATACTTTTATTTTCACGCTTGAATTTATTCAGGAATGAAAAAGGTCATTCAAAATCAAAGATAACTCATTAATAAACATTACAAAGCCCACTTGAAAATGGTTATTCTAAAATGTTCCAAAACAGTGGGGGGTTTTTGTTTACCAGGAGTGCAATTTTAATTTCACCCATGGTATTAATTTAGTCTTAAGAAAGTGAAGATAAAATTTGGATCATGACAGAAATCCAAGTCGCTGGTACTGATAGAGGATATGGGCCTTGAGGAATTCAAAAACACCCCATAATTAACATCATCAGAGCAAAAAATGTCTTATTGTGAGAAACAGCTGCAAGAATTAAGAAAAAAAACCAACACAAAAAAACACAGCCCCAAAAACAACCAATAAAACAAAAAGAAAAACAAAGACCCCCCCCCCCCCAAAAAAAAACCCCAAAACAAACAAACAAATAAATAAATAAAAAAGGACACCCATGTCCTACATGATTTCTAATTCTCACCATGAAATCCCCTGTGGTGATGAGGTCCACACTGGTCTCCAGGTTTTTCAAGATCAGTTTGAAGACTCTGCCAATGTCTTTACGACTAATTTTAGAGACGGCACAAATCTCTGTCAAAGGAAATACAATGTGTAAATATTATCATTATTATTTGTCCTTTATCGTTCCCTATAGTACCATAATTAAACAGTGTAGGGACCAGCTCTGTGTCTGGTCGAGGACAGTGTACAAGCAGAAGGCATTGATGCACAGACCCGGGTAAAACCTATCCAGGTTAAGTTCAAGTCTGTGCCTAGCCAGTACACATGACCCAATACACAGCTGGGAAATCTATGGATCAAGGTTATTAAGGCAAGCAGGGGATCAGCCTACTGTGCCAATAAACCTTGTTTGGCACAAGAAGCAATACACTGCTCAATATTACTCATATCTGGACCAGACAACATGGTGCTGTGGCCTCAGGTGTTCATCCAACAGCTATAGAAACTGCGGGAATTTTACCAAAGAGGCAAATTATTATTATCATCATTATCATTGTCATTAGTAGTAGTAATAGTATAGTGCAAGCCACTGAAGTGAATGGGGACGGCACCATTCCTCCTCGGCAATTGTCCCTGTGAGTGGTGACTACTTCTTGTCCCTATCAAGGAGATCATTTTTGACACACATACACCCAAAGTGGGGATGTAAGAGGAGGGTAATACGGCAATACATTATGAGTCTGGTGTAGACACTTGTGGCAAAACGGCACTAAGCAGCAGGTATTAAATTGAATTTTTTTGGATATGACTTTCAAGAAGGAATACGCTATAAGAATTTTTAGACCTATAGTTTATCTTAATCTTATAATTTCGTCCACACTAAGCGTCTACTTCCAATACAAGGAGGACCATTTTATTTAGAAAAGAGTCAAAAAGTGACCGTGACCATACTGACTGCTAAGATAAAAAGGATTCTCACACAAGACGTCCAAATCTCACGAAAAGAACTCACCTTTGAAAGTCCTCGGCACACCTTCCTGGCGACACGCTATGTACATACACGCTGACACGATGGCCTCGTTGCTGCGACCCTTCAATGCCTTGCTGTCGTTCACTTGTTTGAATAAATTATTTGCTCTGTCCTGTAGATGACAACACACGAAAAAATGTTCCCAGTGACCAAACATACTCATGATAAAAACTCCCAATTTTTTTTTCTAGAAAATCAGAAATAATGAACACATTGAGAATCATTGTTGCCTTACCAGAATTCAGAGTAATAATTCAACAAACATATTTCAACTTGTCACCATCAGCTGTGAGGGATTTGGTCACTCTAAATAATTCCTCTATCTTACAAAGTTGATTTGTAGCAGGGTTTCTGGACTTTATATTGTATCCAATTATTTTGTGTGCGCAATGGTATTTAACTAAGTATTGATTTACAGTAGACCTTTCTTCACGAATCAACAATGCATCGATTCTTCAACACCAGAATTGTGAGAATCGACCAGACACCGACTGACAAAACTGACTGACCAGTTTCAGTCACCCTCCCCCACACTTGATTCTAGTCTGTAGCCTTCACGGTGGCGACACTCAGTCTTGTCTCAAATCCAACAACAAATGCTTCCTCTCGTCCCCCGGCCAATCCCCAGCTCCTCTTTCTCGTACAGTACCCCCGCACTTACAATCTATTAGTTTTTCGAGAATCGATTGAGACGCTATTCACTAGAAGAGTTGATGACGGCCAACATTTTAGTCACTTTTTTATACATAAACGTATCGCCGATTCTCACGTCAGAATCAATTCTTTGACACTGGGTTAAGAATCAGTAGAATCGATTCAAAAATCACAATCGTGCCCAGGCCAGTCATTTGAAATGCTCACTTAAATGACAAACTTGTTTCGGAACAAAATAAATTGCCATATATTCCCTACTGACTATCAGACCTATTAATTTTACTGACTCTGACAGTGTACCTCCAGATCAAATGGGATATCTTAACATAATATTAATGTCCATTTATCCGACACACGATCTCATAGACTCATGGCCAGACCAGATTTTCATACTTTTTACATGAATCGAGCAGACAGATCTGAAACTTGCAATCTACCTGCTTAAAAACAAAGCAAAAGTGCAATTGCAAAGGCACATGGCTAGCAGACAATATAACATACAGGCATACAGGTAATTATCACTTGAAGGGTGACACAGCTAGCATATATAATCGTCACCAGACAAATCCACTTATCCGACACTTTTAACGACATCAGATTATGTTTTCATTTATATTTTAAATTCAATGTGTCTTTAGCTGTCTATGTTATGTTAAAAACGTGAGCACAATTTCAAGTAATTGAATTGAATAGGAAAAAATAAAACTGAAATCAAGTTTGGAGACATTAATTTGAATTTATTTTCAAATATGTATCCAAAAGCGGCAAAAAATCTGTATGATACAGATTTAATCTGTATGGGAGGCAGGTGTGCAAACCTCTGCAAGAGCTACATAGACAAAAGTGACAACTTACCACCAACATCTTTGGCAAATTCAGTCGGTCAGCCATTTGAGCAATTTCCCTGAAAGCATTCATCAGAGTTCTGTCCGAACTGTTCATCTAATCAGATAAAACAAAAAGAGACACGAAAGATACAACGTCAATAAGGTTTGAACTAATTGAAAAATTAAGCTTTAATTCTCTCCCAATCCAAAAGATTGTTCCATCTTAACACATTCTACTTTCAAATACACGCGAGAAAGTAAGAATAAAATGTGATAATATTTCATTGCTGTCACGACAATTATAAATATTACAGGGTATTTCAACTTAAACCCCATCTGGCCTGCCAAACTCAGAATAGATAAAATAAATCAGATAAAATG
This sequence comes from Dirona pellucida, assembly GCA_030265205.1. Taxonomy (NCBI): domain Eukaryota; kingdom Metazoa; phylum Mollusca; class Gastropoda; order Nudibranchia; family Dironidae; genus Dirona; species Dirona pellucida. The sequence goes on from JARDUL010227572.1 coordinate 9,872, forward strand.
TGTTTCAAAGAAACTTTTTCTAATCTCAAATCTAAAATTTCATTCATTTATTTCAATATTCACTAAACGCCAGAGGTAAGGTGAAATGAAAAAATCAGTATCAAATTTAAAGTCACCCCCAAAATGCTTTGAAGAGCCGTATTAGAACTATCTTTGGAGTGCATGAGGTGTTTTTGGCTCTGTCTGTTCATGATTAAGCCAAAATGTTCATAAGCATTAACATCGGGTGATGATCCAGGCTATTCATCGTTTCCAAAGCAATCCACGAAATCCCCGCACACCAATGCCATTGCGACGCAAGTTCTGCTAAAGGCACAGATAGCAAATCTTTTTTAGACTGGATACTTTTAAAAAAGTTTGGCTGGCGGGGGGGGGGGGGGGGGTAAGGGATCGAAACACCCAG
>JARDUL010227682.1:0-10480 GCA_030265205.1 Dirona pellucida
ATTCACCCAAACCGATAATATTATGATCATTTATAAAAGAAGCACGTGGTTCAAGAACATGATTAAAATTTGAACATGCAGGAAACTTGTCACGAATAGATTTGACCTTATTTTCAAAAAAGTTAAAAAATATATTGGGAATAGTGTCCTTTGAAATGTTGTTCGGCAGACTTGACTGTGTCTGTTTTCCTAAAAGTTTGTTGTTCTGAAAAGTTCCCTGCAGTTTTTTATTAAAAAAAATTTTTCGTTATAAAATTCCCTCTTTGCATTAAAAATTGTTTCTTTTGACATATAAATACATATTTTCTGATACCATCTTGTTTGTTATGAATTAGGGAAGCTTAGGGAGCATAGAATTGTTTTTTCATCCTTTTACTTTTGGTAGCTTTCAAAGGTTTTTATGAACGTCTCAAAATCGTAAAAATGTGTACTAGTACTAGTGTCCATGATTATGGACAGATCCTTTTGCAGTGAGATGAAAATCACTTATGAGCGACATGTTGTGCGTCCAGATAAATAACGCCATTATTATTTTAGTAACACTTGTTTTTAGCAATGGAGAATTCCAATCATGCCCAGTTCTAATTTGATAATAGTAACTTCAATTCTGCGGTGACCGAGTGCCTCGATACCGCTGTCACAAGTAACGCTTACCTGTGTTATTGTCAATTGTGACCTCATGACTCGGTCCCAATTGACACTACGTTGTTTTTTTTAAAATTGATACTTTTAGGCCTGCGATATGTGTAAATCAGCACCACGTCGTTTACTATTTTTTAGTGAGTATTAACCAAAGTGAATTTATTTATTTTCCCCTTTTAAATGTAAGGAATTAAACACAATCTTGTAGCTGCCAAATATATCCACTTTTTGTGTAACAGGGTCATATCCATGTTGCTCCCTTTTTATTAGTATATTAGTCAATGATTAATTTTTCTACAGAATGACTGAGGAATGCATAATTTATCAACATTTATTTCCGAAACTTTTAGATTTTGAAAAGAAGATCAAGTTAAGCAATGTCTATTCACTAAGGGAATTCTTTAGAAAACGAAAAATGTAAAAATAGACACGTTTTTTTTTTGGGTCTATTTTTAGACCATGTGAAGTCGATGAAGTGACATTTTGTTTTTGGAAAGGGAATGGCTAATAAAGTTAGTTTCAACATTTGTTTATGGATTTTAAATGAAGAAATATATCCTAATAATTCATGTCAATGAAAAAAAATGAATTTGTGATTTTATCAATGCGCATGATGCTGATGAAAATAAATATCGCCGAAGCAACTAAACTCGTCACAACTTCCATAATCAGTGAAAAAAATCGCTGTCTTCAGAGAATGACATAGATTTAGGTACAGACTTGCTATTTTTAATGCCTTGGTGAAGATATGTAAAATAATTTAGTATTACAATTAAAAATGTTTACGTGAAGTCGATAATTTCGCCGCCGCAATGTCACCGTTTTTCGCCGGGTAGCACTGATTTAGAATATTTGGCATATTCCGATCGATCAGTACCGCAGGGCTCACATAATCGTCGCTCAATTTCATTAATAAATGCCTATATTTTGTTAAAATTGATATCTGATGAGTAAATATTAATTAATTCCTGTATTTTTGTGTCTAGTTGGTCAGTTTTCACTCAATGGCGACGACTGCGCACGGCCCAGGAGTTTTGCGCGACGTTAAGTAACACATGTGGAGTGATATATTTATTTTACTTGGTTTTGCATTGAAAATTGTATGTAAAAACACTGATAAAACACATTGTTAATAGTTTTGATCATTAATATATTAATATCCTCTAAAATGGCATCCGATTATTAAAAGTTAGTGAATTTCATGATTTTATTTTAGAAAACGAAAGTAGCTCTAGGCCTACCACTTCCGGTTGGTTTCTATCATAACAAAAAACATGCGAATGAGTGAACTATCTAAGCGAATCAGAGAGACACCCTCCCACGTGATCCCCCTCCTCCCATCTCTACTCTCTCTATCCTGACCACGCCTCTCTTCCACCTTGTGTAGATACCACCACCTACCTCCCCCTTCCCCCACACTCACACCCACCCATCCTTTTACTTTTAGGTTCTGTGTTTTCCAACCCACCCAAAATATCTTGTCACTTTATTGTTGTTAGTTTATTAGATATTGAGAATGATTTTTTATATGATGATGATAGACCCTTTATCTGTAAAATTTGAAAGCGATTTGATAATCAATATGTATAATTATGGTATGGTAAATTTTAAATAGGTGTGAAGCTGAAGAAGCGGCCCATGACAGAAGAGCATGGAGACTTGTGACTGCCCAGTGTGCCACTGGCACAGGAAGGACTTAGTTGTAACTAAGTAAGTATGGTAATTAGGTAGTGTTTGTTACGATGATATGATTTATGGATGTTTTAATGTACCAATATTGCAATTTGAAATTCTAATGGCAGTCTAGTTCTTTATGTCACATTCTCCTGATCTCTCCTAATCCCACCCGCCAAACCCAACAGTGATATATAAATGTCCTAATTGGTGTCATATTGACATCATCTCATAGAGGAAAATGTGTTGCAGACCCTTGAAAGAGGAAATCAGAAAATAATGGAATAACATTTTTTGTGTAAGTAAGCAAATGTATAAAAATTACATTTCAAGTGTATAGAGAGTAAAAAAATAAAATGAATGCTTTTAAAAGTTTGTTTGGGTAGTGGAACAATCGCTTGAGATGCTTTCAGCAATGTAATACGTTCTATGTGCACCTTTTTTAAACCTCTGGCTCTAGACTATTACTCTTATATCTAAATTGATATTATTCTCTAAATTGCTAACTTTTACTACTGTATTACTTTTTGTATTATATTAAGTGTCGCCTAAGAGCACAGTCTTCTTAGACAGATTTCAATCTGGTGAAGTACACATAGGTATAATATGGTAATAAATGAAGAGGGAGCGGGCACTGATGGTCTAGTAGACAGAATGATAGTGTGATAATGTAACAGTGCCAGTGAGAGACAAAAACTGAAAATAGAAAAAATGTTTTCGTCGATCGGGGCAATGGAACCCATGCCTGCCACGGCAACTCCGCCTCGCGGTAAACCGAAAACAGCCCACTACCTCTGGACTAATCCGCCACCCAAATATAGGTATATATGGTGAAAGTGTCAGGCATGATTTTTAAAACTTTCTTCTAAGAGTTCCCAAGTTAATGCACTTAGTTGCAGGCTTGGAACTGCTTTTGCTATTTTTTTGCCATTGAAAGACGGCATGAAAACTGCTTTTCTCATTCTTAGATGGATTTTGAGTGACATAGCCCTTAGTAGAAGTGTTCACTTATGTATAGATAAAGATGTGTTTGGTGTGGTGACTGCTCTTAGTCTTAGACGAAGAGCATGTTGTAAACTTTCTTTATATTGAAAAAGAACAGACAATTAAAAAAATTATTGTAATGTGTATGATATATTAATTAATATTAACCTACAGAGAAATGAAATCACTCAAAGTCAAAGACAGCTGAAAAAAAAGCTGGTTCCAGAGATGGATGAACTGCTACCACCCCAACAATTCCAATTTCACTGAACAGCTTTATGGTTTATGGGTACCCTGCCTGGGTCAAGAAGATGTCTGGTTGTCATTGTCAGCAGGAAGTGTTAAGAAACAACCTGTTTGTCTTTGTGTAATCTCCAGAGAACGGTAAGTAGACATAGAACCTATCATACATTTCCTTTGTGATTGTGATGGGAGTCATTTACTTTTATTAAATGTGCTGACCGTCTATTGCTGAAGTTATCGCAGATTTGACTTAGTTCCTTGTGAACGGAACTCTTTATCATATTTTATAGGGCCTTCAATTATTTTGCACTGAAAATACTTTCATCACAATTCCACCACATTTGTTGTCCGTCTTCCCCCCCCTCCTCAGAACATTGTCAGAACATTGTATAAAGATGGGTATCATGATAGAATAGTAATTACAATAATTCAAGTCATTAAGTTACATTATCAATATCAAGGATTACAGCGATAAGTATATTGTCATAACTTTCCCAATTTATTAGCCGAGGACGAATTAGGTGCATAATTGCCATAATTGAATTAAAGCTGAAAGTAGGATACAGTAACAGTTTTTACTTTCGGATGAACTTTGATGTGAAAATTAATGCTCGTCATGAAATTTCTGTATCATTTTGATCTTTAGATGAAGAAATATATATGTCAGGCTCTCTCTTTCTTTTTTTTTTTGTTCAGACTCAACAAGCAGTATTTGCTCAGATGGTCTTTGATATTATCACCATATAGATTCCAGCTTGACGAGTATTGATGGACAGTGGAAAAAGTGGAACAGCTTGATGGAATGTTTTGATTCAAATTGAAGTGATTTGATTAGTACATATATTTGATTAGACACCAGGAAAAAGTTCGGTTAAAAAGTTATGATTGAATGTGGTAGTTCGAAATTTTGTTTGTTTTCAATTTAGAGCCCTTTGATAGTTGATGACAGTGACAGTTGCTATAGCCAGTCTTGCACACTTCACAAGGCATCAACATGAGAATTCAAATGAGAAATATTAAGACTGTTGTGCAACTATGTAGCCAAACATTTAGGTACAGTATTTGAGACAAAACCTAGATTTCGGGTCATTTCATTAAAATTGCCATTAAAAAAAAACTACAGCATGTAGGGGCATGATATTTTCAGGGAACATCGGTAAGGGATCAACAAACACTGCAATGTGTTTCATGATAGTGATTTATTCTTTAAATTATCATGTATGGGTTGGCCCTTGCCCCCCCCCCCCCCCCAAAAAAAAACCAACATAAATTGGGCACACTTTCACCTGGTCATTTCAATCAGTTGTCCATAAAACAATTATGAAACACCTATAAACAATGAAGGAATCATATTTGCACATCTAAAAAAATACTGTTTGTTCAAAGTGTTCAATATTTTTGAATGCCAAATTTTTTGGTCACCCACCCGTTCTCCTAAAAAATGGTCGTAAATCAAAAAAATGAAAACTGCTACTAATCCAGTCAGAAAACTGCTACTAATCCAATGAGAAAACTGCTGATACTGACACTATATATGACACTGACACATTAATGATTTTGAGAAATAATAAAACAATCACAATCAGGCAAGAGCCTCTCTAGCATTTTTACATTTTCTTCCACGTGATAAAGACGAAAGCAAGGCTCAATGCACAACGGTGTGTTGCATGCAAAGCAGTAATAGCTGGTCTGTCTGCATTTCGTGTGGCTGCACACAACACACCGGGGTCTTTCACCTGAAGAGTACTTCTTAGGGAAGTGGTCAAAGCTAGCGGCAGACAGGCGATGGATTGCGTTGATCGTCCTCCTTCTGTTATGACGACGGGCCATATATGGCTGAACAAGAGTGTTGGTAAGGTTCTGTCTGAACACTTTCACAGGCTGAATCCTTACTCCTTCCTCCTGGCTTTGCATGTGGAGCTTGTATGCAATATGTGCATTTACCAGGGCGACTTCTTTAGCGTATTGATAGAGAGCGTGGTACCACTTGTAATTCCGGTGTGGGTAGTAGTAATTGATCAACAGCTGATCAAAGTGGTCCACGCCACCCATGTAGTTGTTGTAGTCATTGACAGGGGCTGGCTTCTGTACAACTCGATAGCCGGAGGGGTCGTCCTTTGTTCTGACACGCTTTTGCACAGTCTCATTACCAGTGGTGGTACTCAGTAAGTTGCACCGTTTGGTATCATGCCACGTCACACAAACTAAATTAGTGCTGCGGTAAAAGTGCGGATCGTCATTTTTTTTCATTTTAAAAATTTTCTTTTTGAACGCAGGGGGAATCCTTTCCTGTCCTCTCTCACAGTCCCAACAGCACCAGTTTCTTGTTCCTCTAAATATCTGAAGGGAGTTGGTAACGTATAATAACTGTCCATGGATATGACATGGTTGACGTTGAAATAATCCTCCAGAAGATTTTTTATGATGCGGTCGATAAATGTGTCGTTACCGATACATAAATATTTTTTGCCTGTGTAGAGGATGTACTTCAAACAAAAGAATGTTTTCGAGTCACAAAGTGAAAATTGTTTGAACCCCCGCTTCGTGGGCTTATCAGGAAGATACTGTTGAAAGTGACACCTCCCCTTGAAACGTGCCATCGACTCGTCGATTGACAATTGTTGGTTGGGATAATAATGATCCTTGTTGGTGTTTTGTGTCACATCCAATAATGGTTGGATTTTATAAAGAGGCTGATAGCCATCCTGGCCTCTTGGAATCCGACCTACATTGTCTTTGAAATGCAGAAATGAGTGGAGCATTTTATATCTATAAAATGGCATAACGTCAGAAAATTTTGTTTCGAAAAGCCAGTAGTTGGTCCAGTGATCGCTTATGGCTGGTGTGGGATTAATTCTCATGGCAATTTGCAATCCTATAAATTAATGCACAGATTTCAATAGGCTCAGTTTGAGACCTTTTTTAAAAATAGAAATTGTTGTCATCTGAAGAAGCAAGGGCCTGCGTAGCAAAGAGATCAATTAGATTGATAGCATCATCAGGGGAAAAAAGGTTGAAAAAGTCTAAGGGGTTGAAATTGGCAGTGTCCACTAACAAGCCAGGGTGCTTTCTAAAATGATTTACACAAGTAGATCGATGAAAATCACCAGTTTCTAATAACTCCCACTCAAAACCATGGGAGGACTGGCCTTGGGGAAGGTTTTGCGATGGGGTTGTGCGACGTCTTGGTTGGACAAGATCATACAATTCGTCATCGCTATCACTATCATCACTGTAGTCTAAGTCTAGCATGTCTTCTTGAGGCTCGTTATCAACAAAGCTATCCCAAGAATTCACGCTTTCTTCAGAGTCTGAGTCATATCTATAGACATCACCATCGTCAGTTGTGCAACTCGTTGACGCGCCACGATCAGAATCCATGGCAACGGTAAATAATGTCCAACTTGGACTCCAAGGGGGAAAAAATTCAAGATAAAAGCGTTTATTTTGACTGAAACGGCGTTGAAATGATAAAGGAAGCAAAGAATGAAAAGTAGTAACTGCGCATTTCCATCGACAACTCTGGGTGATTTTGAAGTGATTCTTAGCAACCCGGTATACACGACGTAGTAATGCGACAAGTGACAAAATCGGCACATACGCTCTGACGCATTATTGCGACGAGTGACAGTAAAGTGTTAAGGGAAAGGCTTAGCATGCATCCTGAAAACATGTAGGAAGATGGGGTGGGGCTGGGTATATATAATAAATAGCACTCATTTCCTCCAACGTTCTTTACGATATTGATCTAAAATGATTTTGTCATACATGAATGTATGTGTGTTAGATTGATGTTGTCTTGAAGCCTCCCTACGCGTTACATATTGTCGTACACTTTACTTATTGTAGTGACTCTACTGTTACTTATTGTCCTACACATAATTTATTGTAGTGACTCCTTACACATGACTTATTGTAGTGACTCCCTACACATTACTTATTGTAGTGACTCTACTATTACTTATTGTCCTACACATGATTTATTGTAGTGACTCCTTACACATTACTTATTGTAGTGACTCCCTACACATTACTATTACTTTTTGTCCTACACATGACTTATTGTAGTGACTCCTTACACATTATTTATTGTAGTGACTCCCTACACATTACTATTACTTATTGTCCTACACATGACTTATTGTAGTAACTCCTTACACATGACTTATTGTAGTGACTCCTTACACATTACTTATTGTAGTGACTCCCTACACATTACTATTACTTATTGTCCTACACATGACTTATTGAGTGACTCCTACAAATTACTTATTGTAGTGACTCCTTACACATTACTTATTGTAGTGACTGCATAGTGTTTAGGAGCGTCTTGAAGTCTTTTTCTGTGATGATGATCACATCGGATGCAACGCCAGTACGTAATCGTTTGTCTTCAAAGACACGCATAAGAAGTTGACATTTATGTTTTCTTTTATACCTACTTTTCCGAGAATTTTGGAAATGGTTACATTTGGAGTTTGCTACTTCTAAGGGGACACAATATAATATCCCCCTTAAAGGTGAGCTTCAGAATAATGTTTTGTAGTCATTTTCCCCCCCAGATAGACTTGGCTATACTGGATATGGAACAGATGACAAACTCACCATTGATTACCGTTCAACTTAGGATTTGATCCTTCTTTGAAGATATAATCATGTTCTTTTGAATTATTTTTTTTACTTTGAGACACAGCATGTTATATATTCCAAGCACATTGAAAGCTTTCTGCCCCATATATTAATACTTTAAAAAGCTTGGGGTAAGAAGTCATCTGTATTCATGACAGTTTGGAGACAGTATTGTTTTGACTTTGAAGGGTTGTGAAAGCGGTAACCTAGCAGTGATTTGCTTATGTCCATGGACTGTAACCAACCAAGCATAGCTGGAAATGCTGCCGAAGACAGGAATAAGAAGCTGAGATTTATGGAATTGGCCAAATGCCAATCCATACAAATGCATGCATGAAGTCATAGGGTTTTTGTTTTGTTTTTGTCAGAGTTTTGTCTGATGGAAAGTACCCCTATTTTACTTGGCTACATGGCTTTATGCTGTCTTTATCGCCAATGCTGGTCATTTTCAAATGCTAACGTTGGCATGTGAATCTGAACAGTTATAGCCATAACTCTATTTGTCCTGCTACTGCTGCCCCTGGTAAACTGCCCGTTGTGGGGAACAGACCTACTACTTACATGCTCACTTTTCTATTTTTGATATACGTTTCTGGCTGATGAAAATATTTAAGTTGAGAATGTACGTTTAATGAATTATCTTGGCTCTCTAATGACTTACATGACTTGGGAGACAATCTTGAATTTCTTCTGAATCAGAGCCTGAGCTGTCTGTCTCCCTATCTGCATCAATGTCAATGCCTTGTATGACTTCATTTGCAGTAATGGATTGCCATTGTTGAGACAATTTTTTGCTGATGTTGGCTCTAATATTGTTTCAAAACACAAACAGTTCCAAGGCACATTTTCATATATAGGCTATATATCGTTATAATTTACAAGCGAAAACCTATAACCATTGTGTGCTGTAACTGACCAACAAGCATAACAACACAAACGTCTGGCCAATGACAGGCACAGCAAGCTGATATTGATAAATTCAAACATTTATAAGTGCATATGGTATGAATGGACACTTGTTCATGACATTGGGTGCAAAGCCAGAAATCCTCTATCGTCAAATACATGAATAAAAAGCTTTGATTGATGGTTGTGGTCAAACATTTATACAAATGAAGTTTATCATATTGACTCGATCAAACATCCATTCCCATATGAATACAGACAAATATATTGATCACGTTGGAACCAATGCATAAACATGACTAGAAGTCATCACATGCATAAGAAGCTGAGAATGATAGATTCTTTCAAACATCTCCTTTTTGAATCTTATCCTTGTGTCCACTGCCTTTTGTTGTTAAATATTTGTATGTATTAGATTAGATTATGCCTTTTGCGATTATCTCGCTTGGCTGCTGATACTGAAGTGACTCGTCCTATTAGTTGCTGCCACGCGTTCTTGTCGTCGGCAATTGTTCTCAAGATGTGGAGATCGTGTGTTGTTGAGAGTTGATCTGGGTGTGTCTTAATGCTGTAATTGTGGTCTCTACTGATGGAGTGTGATGTCGTGATGAGGTCTTGGTTGAGGATGGTGTGTAGGTCGGTAGGTTTAAATCCTGGATATTGTGTTTTGTCTGCTCTGTAGAAGTAGAATTCATCCATTGCCATTTGGGCTGGTATGTTATGGTCTCTTCGGAGGACGTGACCAAACAGTCTCCATCTTGCGGATTGTATGTCATCACTGAGAGGTTTGGTGTGACAGCGGATGCATAGATCTTTATTTGTCATTTTCTCATCCCACTTTATGTTGAGAAGGCGTCTCAGTTGTTTTCGGTGGAATGCGTCCAATGATTCTGTTTCCTTTTTTTGTCAAACCCCACGTACCACAGTTGTACGTTAGTATGGATATAACCAGGGCGTTGTACAGTCTGATGAGTTTTGTTTCTGATAGTTTGTGGCGTCGTATCCATATTTTGGTCATGTTATTGAAGGCGACGATGGCTAGTCTTTTCCTTCTCTTGACATCTTCTTTTTGGTCAAGTAGACTGCCTAGTTTTCTATTTATTCTCCATTCATCTGAGATTCTGCTGACTTCTGTAATTTCAATTTTGGTCTCGTTGACATTAAGGTTCCATTTTCCTAAGATCTTTGTTATTATTGGTAGATATTTTTCAGCATCTGTTCTTTCTCTAAATATAAAATCAATGTCGTCGGCGTAAATCAACTCAGATGTAGGCATTGGCTCGATTGGTTGGATAATTGGTCTTAGTTCTCTCAATGCCGCCTCCAGGTAGACGATGAACAAGACTGGGCTTAGGCCATCCCCTTGAGGGATAGTTCCTAATGAGATTTTAGTGTTTTTCCC
>JARDUL010227793.1:0-17783 GCA_030265205.1 Dirona pellucida
TATCTATCTATCTATCTATCTCTCTATATATCTGTCTATATACCTCTCACACATACACACGACACACGTACTTACAAACATTCACATTCATACACTCTTGTCTGGAGCAAATCAACCCTTTTCACGTAGATGAGATGACAAACATTAATCAATTTCTTTAAGAAATAAAAATATCAATGCAATGTAACCTTTACATTGTTTTTTTTTACTCTCTTCATGTTTATTTTATGCACATTTTTTATAATATTTATTTGGGTTTGTTTTTTTGGTTTTGTTTTTTTTTTTTTAATTAGAGTTGATTTGCAATTTAAAGAGAGGACTGATCGTGCAGAGACAGCACGTGTTATGTTTAACCAGTCGAGATTCTACCAATGTGTGGCAGGGTAAATGGCCGCATTTTGGAGGGGCAGAGATGCTGGCAAAGATTACCTTCTACTTCAAGATTGAATCAAGTGTTGACCCATGCGTGTATTATGTCAACACAGGGTGTTTCATATATTAAAAAAGGCAACCCTAGTGCGTGTCTTAACTGCTAAAAAGTAAAGGGGAAAAAATCATTCAGGCTCACCCATTCAATCATCAGATCAGTTTCTACAATACAATTCAAGCAATCTTTATCTTACATGTATTATAGTATCATAATTAATAATAATTTGGTGAGTTGGCATGGGATGTAAACTATAATGTGGTAAGTTACATCTAACATTCAATTCAAACAATGATTTCAGGTGATTTCAAAAATGAGGAATTTAATTATTGCAAAATGACAAATTATGATACTTGGCCTAGTGGAGACAGAAATATACCGGTCTTCACTCACAAAACCCGAATAGCCAAGAGGGGCCTGTCAAGTTATAACAGCCCATTCCCTTTAAAATAAATATTTTCAAAGTATTGCCCAGGTGGCAACTCCCAGCTGTTCTGTAACTGAAGAGTAACTACTGGGGTAACAGCAAAGTGTTTATCGGTAAAATGTATGGACCTCGTGGTACATTTTTTGTCCAATTTACTGGTAAAGAGGTTTGGACGCGGTGGGCTCATCGCCTGCTCGTCTCTAATTCATTATGCAGAGTCTTTCTAGCCATGTGTAAGATGATGAGTGGTGTTAGTCCCCGTTGTCATTTGGATTTACTTCCATTTGTCATGTACACCCTTCATAGCTTGACATATGGCTAGCCCCTACACTGCCTTCAGTTGTAGAAAGGGGACTCATACATAACAACATTTTCAAAACAAGAACAAGAGCCTTTCGGGTTTCTCCTTCTTCAGTTAACAAACACAGAAAACGAAAGCAAAAACGAAGAAAACCCAAAAGCAGGTGTTCTCTATTCGTCTGTTTATAATTACACTTGAAGCCGCACCATGACATTTTTGGCATTCTTCCCTTTTCTTTTATTCCGATCATCATCTCCTGGCAACCTTCATTTTGTTTTATTTCTTAAAAATAAAGAGGGAAATGTGGGCCCCGAAGGCAATCTTTGTCCGCTTTGCAAACATTCCATTTATTATTTGTTTTTTATTTGTATTCAATAATGTTTATTTGAATGGCCTTCTTTTGCATTATAGCATCAGGCTGTTAGTGCTGTTAGTGCATTGGTCCTTCTCTTTATAGCATCAGGCTGTTAGTGCATTGGTCCTTCTCGGGCCCATATTATACTAGGACCAACTTTTCATAAGTGGAGGTCAATCGCTTTTATTTTAGTTTCAACTATCTCGTTAGATTTTGTAGCCAAACTCGATTTTTTGTTGTTGTTGATGTTGTTGTTAAACCTTGATATCAATTTTACTTTTGATATTAAAAACTGCATTGTATAAGTCATCACCTGACTCGATTTTTTTGATTTTTTTTCTTTTGTTTGTTTGTCAACTAAAAGATATTCCATGTATACCTTGCTTGCTCCCCTCGGCTGACAGCTATCTTGATTTTTATTTGTGCTGAGCATAATGTAGAGCAAGATTCTACTGATGTGACTTATGGGGGCTATGGTTCACTTTTTGTTCATTCTTATATGCATGTGGCTTGGTGGCTCCAGTAGTTTCAAGGATCTATGTTATACTTTGACGTTATTTTAGGAATTAGGTTAATAGCATGGCAAGGTGGAAACATTCCGAGATCCAATGGATCTTTTTTCATAGATCCTCCGAAGTCATAATTTTTCTGCAATGCTTCTCTTGTGGAGATTTTCTTTGTCAATGTTTTCGTATTTTTAAAGCACCTGTAAAAAAAAAAGTATTCAACCGTTTTTTAAATGGTTGCATATGGATGGACAAGGCAAACAATAAATATAATACAAAAACAAATTATTTGTATGCAACAACACACTATCTTTATTCATCATATTCATCCAGAAATTCTGGGGGTTTTAAACAAACATGACAAGCCACAAGCCTTCAAATTTTCACTCTTCATCTTGGATGTATACAAACAAATCCTGTATGCATATTCATTTACTGTTCAGCATCTCTGCTTTGCAGACAGTTGAAAGCGTTTATGACAAATGACATACACACACACTCATACACACAGTCACAGTTAGTTCTTGATAAAAATAAAATAACTCCCATGCAAATAAAAAAAAGAATTAATTAGTCAGTGAATATCCATCATGTAATGCTCAATAACTGAGCTGTCAAGTCACGAGTCACACCAGTCACGAGTCACGAGTCACATCACTCGGATTATCTGGGGTTAGATAAATTAAACATTTCCATTTTCAAACTGTCACAACAATCCATGATTCCAAATGCTTATGAAGGGAAACTCAATAATAAATAAATTAAACAGATTATAGAACAAAGTGATAAAATTACTGAAGTAAGCACAGACTGGCCAAATGTATCTCTCAAGGTTTACAAAAGTGATAACTGAAAAGCTAAATGATATGTGTGTACCTCATTTTGAAGATATTTTATTTTTTTGTAACAGAACAAAACCAGGCCTTTACCCACATTGAAACTAAGAAAGACAGAAGTATGAAATACATAAATAAGATTGAATAAATAAACAAAATCTTACCAAGAGAACATTCAGAAACATACATACATACATACATACACACACACACAACAGCATGCTTACGTATCACAAACACAGATATAGGTCCGAGTCCATTTGTGTCAGAGTGGTTTAATTCAGCCTCCCTCCATCTCCTACCCTACCCTCTTCACAAGGCGACCATTGGAAATAAGTCACAACATTGAAACACCCAAACCCTTAACATTACTGCATTTAACTACTAGTAGCAATATCACAAGTCCGTCATAAGTCAAATTTCCTGTCGGGTTTTAGTTATTTGGAAATCAACAATTTAATTAAAAAAGCACTAAATTGTCAAATCGAAAACAGACGTAAAGTTTGATATTCATGTCATGATCTGATTGTTATCTGTCAAGTTTATTAAATGGTAAAACTTACAAATGTTACGATGAAGTTTTTAACATCCACTTCCCCAAAACAACAAAGACACTATGTAGATTACCATCATTTGATTATATTAACTATTGTCACAATTAATCATATTAACTATTGTCACAGGGCACACAGATTGTGATGTGGCATTATAAGATGAGCTATTGTATATTTTATTTTTACTATTTGTCTTCTCTCATTGCATAAAGATGAAATCAAGGTGAAGTAACCCCTCCACGCTGGAAGAGGGTCAGGGTATTAGGTAGGGGGCCAAACTGATTGAGCCAAGGAGGCCACTTAACCTCCATCCATCAAACCTGGAGAATGGCCACATTTTAAGTCAAAGAAGCAGACCTTTTTCATGCACTGCGAGATCTGTCTTCATAGAGTTAGAGCATAGTATAACCAGTTGAGGTTTATTAGCTTTCAGGATGAAAAATATATATCATATATATATAGATGTGTATATATAAATACATATTCACAGAATACACTGTAATTTGTCATAAAATGTATTTCTTCAGACAAACTAAAGAAGTAAATTTAAGACTTAAAATGACAAAACAAATCTAATCTAAGCAATTTTGAGAGCAGATTTTCTTCTCCTTAAATTATTATTTTAATTTTTTTTTGCCATTTTTATTTTAAAAAGTAAAATACCAGGGTCAGGAAGGAAAAAAGAATTCTGTTCAATAAATATAACGAGAAGATTTGGGGGATTCAGAGATCAAATGTAAGGGTTAATTTGAGGATGTCATCCAACTGCGTTTGTAAAATATTATGTATGAATCCACTAATATTTATATTGGAATCCTCACAATCATATTGCCATCCACCCCTCCTTGGCAGAATCAGTTCAGGCAAATTCTACACAACCTATTTTAACAAAAAGTGTTGATGTAATTTGAATACTCTTTCTTTCTTTCTTTATCAGATACCTTATGTACCTTTCAGTGGTATGTAATTTGAATACTCAATCACCGAGAGTGAGCTTGAACTGACTCATTCTAATCGTGGTCTTAAAAAGAATGTCAAGAACCACTTACGAATTCAAAATTCAGGGAGATTACTACAGACAGACATATGACATGACTTAATGTGGCGCTGTCTCATATTCTCCTGATATAATCATAAGTACCTCTTGACAAACAGCAACATTCTAAAACAAACAATTCAGCCTGTGTCAAGTGGCAGAAGCTTGAATGACATCCTCCAAACTATTTGTAGTGCAAAACGCAAATAAAACACTAGAATTACTTCAATTTGCATCTTACAGGTACTATCATTATTACATAACATCATACCCCTGTCCAGCATTTCCGAAAGAAGAAAAAAATCCAAAGCAGATCATCAGGTCAAATTGAAAGTTATACAGAGTTGAATCTTTCACAAGCTTTTTCATTTATAAATGGAAAAAAAACAAGAAGAAAAAAAACAAGAAAGGGAAGGGAAAAAAATACAAAAAAAACAAACCAAAACAACAAACAAACCACTCACAGGTCAAAGGGAATGATTAGAGGGGGGAATTTCATGAGATGGATGAAAGGTTATCAAAATAGTTGGGTTTGAAAGAAAAAAGAAAGACAGAAAAAAAAAATGAATTGATGAGATTGCAAAATTGTGCTTGAGGAATGAAGGAGAAAGCACTGAATAAAATACAAGAAATGCAATAATAGTAATCAATACATTTTGTAATGAATAATATGGTTAAGTTACATTTTTTTTTTTTTCAATTATGAAATATTTTTTTTCTTTTTTTTTTACTGTTTTTATTTTCATTTTTAGCATGTTTTACAATTTTTTTCACCTTTGTTTTACCAGTCTCCTAAATACATAATATTTAGTTCTGGTAAACAAATGGGTTTTGTGGTTTTTATTAGGCAACAAAGAATCACACAGACAGACACACATGTGCGCATTCACACACGCATGCGCACACACACACATTCACAATAGGCATAAAGAGATTCATGCATGTGTGTTCACACACACATACACACTCACAACGGTCATAAAGAGATCTATTTTACAATTTTCTCCAATAAAAGGAGTAGCGGGAATCCTGTTGAACTTAATCCAGGAAGAATTTATGAACTGTTGTTCTTCAGATGGAAGACATTTAATAATGCTTCGATTTGTTAAGCACAATGTAAATAAATCAAAGACTCACTCATACTGCACACATTCATTTGTTATACATGTGCTTTCAGTGGGAAGGAGGGGGATGGAGAATTATACAGATAACCATTAAATGAAAGACTTATACTTATTTATTTTTGTCAGATTACTTTTGACGTAACTGAAAACAACAACAGTTATTATCATAAATTGACATTTCTCTTCTATCTGTGCACCATACACATACCCTTCCAATCCCAGCCTTAAGTAAATCTGGATTACACCATTCAGCTTTGTGACACATTCTTGAAGTCCAAATTCAGATCAAAGTAAAAGTACCAGGTTAAATTTAGTTTACCACAATAGTCGTGGATGAGATGTGGTAGATTGATTATAATCTTTCTTTTCAGCAATCTACAAATAGGATTGAGACTTCCTTGCCCAGTAATAATATTTTCTTCTTCTGTAAAGCTTTAGTGAACTATTATGCAATATCACAGTACAAATTTTGGGAGAATCCATTTCACAACTAAGGGATAATACCGCTTTTGTCCATTTGCTCTATTATATCATGTGTGGAAAAAAACCCCACACACAAACAACAACAAAAAACTTGTTCTTATTATGAAGAATTTTTTATGGATGCCCACTTTGGACATTTTTTACAAATCAAAAATAAATTGTTATGACATTGCACACTATCTCAAATGTCAACGTATTTTATTTTTTTTCTATTTAAATAAAAATGACCACTTCTATGCACTTCCAAATCTGTTGTTTTTAGGCATCAGCAGTTGTAGTTGACACACTCACGTCAACATGGCACCATGCATTGGCACCCAACATTTGGTTCTTCTAAGGTCACTAAACAAATGTCTTTCAAAGATGTGTCACACACAAGGCAGGTAAGTAGTTTTTAATTTGATAGCAATATTGATTTTGTTCAATAATCCAAATAAAAAAAGCTTGTTGAACAATGTCAATGCACTCTCTCTCTTTCTTTCTGTGTCTCTCTCCCAGTCACTCCCTCTTTCTTCTTTTCATTCACACACACAATCAAAACCATTCACAAAATACATTTTGAAAACAAAAAAAACATGAAAATCACTGCTGTACAGTAATTATGTGAAACAACACAGTTCAGTCCCTCTTACAGCCACTGTAAATAGGGGATTTCAATTGCTCATAAATGTTTTATAATTAGAAATTCATTTTTCACAAGCACATGATCGTTATGCGCTAACACCAAATTGTTGAAGCATGACAGACAACAAGTGGGTTACATCTTTTCACAGGTATGTAATTTTTGCAAGCTGTGTTATTCATTTAGTTCCCAAAAATTACATGCTTGTGGGAGAGAAAAATCTGGCATACACAGTACTATAAACATAGGTATGGAACGTTTAATACATAAAGAGTAACATAAGTATGCACATTCAACTTTATATCTTTATACACATCTACATTTCAATTGAGTTCTTTAATGCTATGGTTGTAATCTTGGGATGAAATCGACATTAATGTTGTTGACAAGAGTCCACAATCCAAAAAACAAAAAACAAAAAAAAGTTTAAATGATAAAGCAGTATATGTGTCAGAGAAAACCTACAGGAAGCAATCAAAAACAGTAAAACATTATCACTTGTCATAACTTGGCCATAGGATAAACAGTGGTTCATAGATGACCCTCTACATAGAAAACTAGTCAAACTCAAATTACGCCATAAACAAAGTAAAACAACTTCATAAAGTCTTTTAACTGTCAGTAAAGAAATTATGACACCATTACAAAATCATGGAACAATGCCTCCTTCATGGGCCAGGATTGGACCACTTACAGTAGTTGAGGTCATGGAAAGAGTTGGAATTAGAAGCAGCTATCCCACAATAAATCACACAGAACGTCGGGGATTCCACCCTGCTGTCCAAACTCTATAATGAAACAGTTTTGTGTCCTACAAAATTGAATCATGTTGCAACACTCACCAGTTCATTACCTTCCGAAATTACCTATCAGCAGGAAGAAAATAAGTGTGAGTCTGGATTTTTCTTCACTATAAAACAAAACTTGGGAACATTGTTCACTACATTATTACACAGACTAATTTCTTCATTGGTTCCTTCCTTTTTGATTAAATTTAATTCACTTTTTTTTTAATAACAGAAGAGGTTCAATTGTGAATGGCTGGAACATAAGACCAGTTCTATGATATATGAGCTGACAATTCGTAACCAAATTGATTACATTCAGTTAAATTATTATATTAAAGTCATAATTGAATTATCTAAATAGTGTAATAGACAGACTGGTCTGATGGCACAAAAAGTCTCTAAGGCAGGCTAGGCCATGAAAGCACTGGAGGCAGATTGAATGTCCATATCAGCAGCAATTTCAAATAGACTAAAGCCACTAAGGACATGTAACAGATGCAACATTTTCTATATTCAACAGTAACTCTTCGTTAGCAAATATGATGGAATAGTTTCATACTGGTTCACTCGCCTCACATGACACCTCATTAGGAAGAAAAGTATTTTATATTGGACATCTCAACAAATATTCCCAAATTTTCAAGCAAGTTACATCGTAATTACCCTTGTCGTAGTGACAATTGCTTCACCCAAAACTCTTCAATCAACTAACCACACGAAAATAAAATAGCTACAAATTTTAAAGAATAAAATGAATAATTTAACAGAAACACATCTATGGAAGGAAAATCATAATGCTATATCTCAGCAGATGTGAAATAAATAAAAATCGCTTCACAGCTTCTAATTCGCTCGTCCGGGTGTTTAAAAAAATAAATAATAATAACCAGGAGGAAAGCAACTTAAAATATAGACAAGTTGAGATTATGGTTGGAAAAGTAATCATTTCTAAAAACTCATTAAAGCACAGAAGCTAAAAGAGGATATAACACAAAGAGGCAGACTCTTTTACATAACGACTTGGACGACAAGCAAGTCAGTGGCATTTCATTAATAGGACTAGTTATGACAAGCATCAAGAATATCATTGAAGTGAAAGAACTTCATTTAAACAATGGTGTAGAAGGTCCAATTTTGATGTAAACAGTCCCGTTTCCATGGAGCCATAACAAGTGTTTTTTCCTTTCAAGCATGCACCACACTGATTTCTCATTTTATCCGTTTTTGCTGTTCAATTATTTTGACACCAAAAATATGGCCACAATGTTTCAAATCTCTCTGTTGACACCCTTTACCAATCTCAAAATAAATCATTATCCAACTTTACTTCATTTACTTCAATGGTAAAAAAACAAAAACCCTTCTCTTTATGATATAATATTGTAACCATTACCAAATTTTTAAATAATTTTTTTATGTCTAAAATCCACATTGTCCCTGATACTATACCAGACCTTAGATTAAATTTGATTTTCCAAATAAACAAAGACGTGTTTTATGCTTCCACAAGAGGTCTGTGAATCCATGAGGTCTGTAAATTTAATAATGGGCCATGTGAATTAAATTCAAAATTTCAGGTGGCTCCTGCAATAAGTGCATAATAAGACTGCTTGTAGGGTATTAATTTATACATAAAGGCTATTTTAAAAATACTATCCACCACTGAAAAGAACATTTCCTGATTACTTAACAATGTTCTAGATATCATTTATCTGTGAGATTAAGGAGTTTTACAACTAAAGTCACCTTGAGAGATAAACATGTGATCCCATACAGCAAACAAATTAATTTTTTTTGTTTTTGTATCATTGACATCTGTTGTCCCCCATGAAATTCAGTTGTTGTTTTTTTTTTTAAACAGACGCTTTGTGCACAGAAAAAAACTGCTCCATGGAAAGTGGGCCTGTATGGCTGTCTTATCAAAAGTGTAGACTTCTCAACCGCATGACTAATTTAAGATTATCACTACAACAGTAAGACATTTATATAAGTTTTGACTATTTTGGAGTTGACACTGTCACGGTTATGACATCTTAGTCTCAGTAAATGTTGTTGCAACTCCACTTTATCTTTCATAAAGTGATGGAGAATCTTCATCTCTTTAACAAAGAGATTATCACATAGGCAGAGAAAAGGCTTTACTATCAATATAAATGGAATAACTGCCACCCATATTGTAGATAAATCATTTTTCATGAGATTAGAACAGGTAGAATACTTTGTTTTTTAATCATATCTTAAGGGGCATTTCATTAACGACATATACATTTTGGAACATTATCTCAGCTTAAAAATAGCAAATATGTCATAAAGTAACTGAAAATGATGTTGCAACCTTGACAGAATAATAATAATAATAATAATAATATAGGGCAGCCAATGAATTAAATTGCAATGTGTTCACCCTTATAAATCAATAAGAATGCAATTGACCAACAGATGTCCAGCTCAAAACCAATAAATGCAAATTTCCCATCCTTTTTTAAAGTCCATCCAAAGTCCCCTTTCTCCCAATGCTAGCTATTACAGGACACAGGTGGCTGGTCAAAATCATGGATGAGTCTCTTGATGTGGCCCAGTTTCTTGTGAAGATACTCCATCCGACGTTTATTAGCCATGAACTTGGGATCTGATTTTTGCGCCTCATACTCTAAAAGTGCTTGCTTTTTCAAAACCTGCAACCAAACAATACAAACAACTTAAAATAATGTCACGGACAGGTCCTCAAAGGAAAATTCACTCAAAAACCCCACAAAGCTCATATGAAAAGAATAAAGTTTGGGAGAAGAAAAAAATTCAGGGAAGGGAGAGAAAAAAATGCACACCTGTCATCCAGTCTTTATTTTATTTTTTTAATAGAAATTGAAAAAAAGACTTTGGAGGAGAAAAGAAATTGAGAGAGAAACCATGATGTAAATGTAAATGTAAATGATAATCATATGAATTATGCAATATTCATTATTCTGAACAAACAGTCATTTCAAGTACTGTACCTACAAAGAGATAAACGAGCAGCTTTAAAAAAATATAATTGTGATATATATTATTAGATGGTATCAATATGTGAACAGAGGAGTTACTCACATACACAAAATCACCATAACAAAAGAGAAGAATTTTCCTTGATTTTGTGTCTTCAGTGGGATGCAAAGATTAAAATTTATAAGAATGAAAGAGGTGCGAAAGGAAAGACCTTCAGATTATTCGTAACAGCAAACAGTAAAAGGTGAAAGAAAGGTGTGTTAACTTTAGCAAGAAAACCTATGATAACAAACTCAATCAGAGAATTACATATGACACTAGCAGAAAAATAAAAGTTACAAAAACAATGGAATAGCACAGTAATTCCTTAGTCGATCAGAGTGAAATAAGCAAAA
Organism: Dirona pellucida; assembly: GCA_030265205.1. Taxonomy (NCBI): domain Eukaryota; kingdom Metazoa; phylum Mollusca; class Gastropoda; order Nudibranchia; family Dironidae; genus Dirona; species Dirona pellucida. Next base: position 10,837 of record JARDUL010227793.1, read on the forward strand.
ACATGCCAATCACCTCAAAGTCATCAGTTCCTTCCTCTGTCTCATTAAGCTTGGATGTAAGCTCCTGAAATCGTTGTGCCACCTGTTCTACCTGCTGATGAAGATTCCGATACTCAGTGTATTCTTTATTAAATTCCTGCTTGTACTTCTGGCGTTGGCCTCTGTCCTGGATGGCTACAAACACTCTGTAGAAGGCAACATGACAAAATTAAGGTCAATAGAGCAAAACACTAAACAGTTAACATTATGTCCTCAAAACTTCTTTCTTTACACTTAGAATTTCCTTTCCGTTTTCGAACAAGCGAAACAAAACAATGAAAATTGGTAGACGTTAAAATCTTTGAGAATCAGCCACCTAAACTTCTGCAATGCTCTCCTCTTTGGTATTCCAGCTTATCAAATTAGGAGACTCCAACAATCCAGGATCAGTGCGCTCATGCTGTCACGAAGGACAAAATCTAGATAGTACAACAGATCAGTCTTGCTTGATCTTCGCTGGCTTTCAATAAGCAAATACATCAAATTCAAGATCGCATTGATAGTGCACAACTCCCTAAATGGATCAGCACCTATATTGCCCAGATTCTTAATGTCTACCACCCATGTTGTTCTCTACAAGAAGCTCCTCTTATTGATCCCATCAACGAAGACATTTGGAGACAACCATTTTTGCATAATGAAATGGCAAAACAAAATAGGGAACAGTCTCCCCCTAAAAGAAAGAAACTGATTAATTTGATTTAAGAAAATGCTGAAAACTCATTCATTTATGGTTGTGTACTTGTAAATCTGTCTATTCATGCCCTTTGTGTTGTTTGTGAAGCGTATGAGCAATTTGTATGGATATGCGCTGCATAAAAAAATACTGAGAATCTTTTTAAAATCCAATATCATTAAATATAAAATAAAACAATTTCACTGTAATAATTTTACAGAGAGCTACCAAACACATAAGAAAAACTTTCACGCAGAATATCTGCACCAAACTTGATCATCAAGCTAATACGGATATCTGTCTTGCCAGAAATGCTTGCGCTTGTTGTTGGTTTAAGTTTTATGAAGTAGGTGGCGGGCGCTCTGTACAAGTCTACCCCGTGAAATGATTTGTCTTTAGACTTAATAAAACTTGATTTTTTTTAATAAGTAAATCAGTTAGCTCATACAATATATACACATCTTAAAACAAAACAACAAAACATTTAATAGAAGTTTAACTCACCCAACGAAGTCAGGCTGATCAGCATCATTTTCCACACTCCCTAAAAGATAAAGGTTATAGAGTATGATACACAGATACTTTTCATCAGGTGAGTCATGTACAAAAATATGCATAAGTATTCAGATTGGGCAACACGTATTTGAAATTTGCAATGATGCATCGTAATCCCAAATTCACACAGCACAAGACAAAGCACAATGGCATGCTCAGACAAGAAATATTTCAAATGTGTCAGAAGATGGATGTAAAATTCAGACACAGATCGCCAAAGAGGTCACTGTAGAGCAGCGTCTGGGCCATCAGTGCAGCGTTCACTGACTTCCTAAAACCGAAAGGCACAACCATTGGTCATGATAATGAAAGAAGAAGGATAGCTGCACAGCCATATTATCTTTGAAATCGAGGGAAAATGAAGTCTCTACAAAAAATTTCATATCGGTGGGTTGGTTTTTTTAAAGGTACAAACTCTCCTTGATTTTATCTATGCCTGTGGCTTTCATTTAAAAATTCTTTGTCCACCCCAGGTATAACCCCAGGAACTAAACGTCATACATAAAACGTTACGGGCCACATCTTACCGTCCATATTCTCTCGATTGGAATCCGGTGATGACTGTTGTGTGACGATTGGCTTGACAGCACTCACTTGCCTATCTTCCCCTTTGTGACGATCCAAATGGGAAATGCGTTTCTTCTTGCTAGGCGCAGGAGCTGGCTCCTCCATCTCATCTGCCACCCTTTTCTACCAAGACAAAGAAAAGAGAGAGTGCAAAAATGAACAAATGTCACAGGATAAATCACCAAAAAATTAAAGAGGTTTTCAAGATGTAAGCTTTAAGATTTAATTCCTACTTGCTTGCTTTGTGACACAGAACAGACGAAGAAAAAAGTACATGACCTTTGTCCAAAAACAAACAGCCGAAAGTAGAACTAAAGACAGGAATACACCCTTCACAGGGATACCTACTTGAGAGCTACCCGGGCTTTCAGGATTACTGCTGGCAGGAGAGACAGCTGGGGATGTGGCCATGGGACGGGTGTCCAGCTGCAAATTCCTGTAAGACAGAAATAGAAACTAAACATGTCAATTTCTAATAAAAAATAATAATTCAAGATTGCAATAGCTGCATTTAAGTAATTGGTCTGCCAAAGCTATGTTGGCCTAAGTGAAAATATAGAACTTCCATTTGTTGACAGCACAAATTTGTGCAGACTATCAATTGAAGCCAATTAATATACTCTTATGTTTTTGCTGAAGAGCTTGGGCCTCTTTCCAACCACCTACAAAAGACAAGCAGACACAACAAAAAAAAGAGGACAATACAACATTCACACTGAAAATGAAATATATATATATATATATTCATATATATATATACATATATACATATATATATATATATATATATATTAATAAAACATATCGCATCCTCCTAGGGTGATGTAAAAGAAATCATATATGCTTTACAAACAATTCTTCAATATTATCATAAACACAGATACTTGCATCTTGAATGTAATTGCAAATAAAAGAAATGATAAAACAAAACAAACAAAAAATCTTTTGCCAGCAAAACAAGATTTGCAAAAGAGGTCCTTTTAGGTGTGCCACAATTCTATCTTCAGCTCACAATCTACATCTCAAAGCCATGGAGTTTGATCTTTCCAGTTGAATTCTTTTCTCTCAGCCACATTTCCAGCGTCTGTATTTGGTTTTGATCATAAAACTGACCAGCCATCCCAACACTATGGCATCCATTTCCAAAAGCAAATGTCATTCATATAATCTATGTAGGCCAGAGTGAAAAAAATCATAGGCCTAATCATAGCTATCTGTTGTCAGCCGTAAAAAAAAAAAGGAGGAAAAGAGAAAAATCTGTCTCTTTGCCAACGAGTGGAGAGTAGGGCATCATTTCTTTTATTTGGCCAACATTTGAAGAGAATCTTTTCCAGATAAATCTTCCCTTGTTGTGACAACTGGGATATCAGCTGCTTGTGCACAATAAAATGATGTGTCTTCAACTCCTCGTCGAAATTTTTAAAAATAATAACAAATGGAGTGGAATATTTGACAGCTCTACATCTTTTAGTTGTAGACAGAGGGTGAAAATGAAAAAATGAAACTTGTCCTGTCCCAGCGGATAATAGCAGAAAATCTTGGTTCTGTGTCATTGATGTTTCATAGTTAGCCAGATGCATTTGGTAGCAATTTATCACAGATGGTAAGCACACTGATGTGATGATTGGTGTCAGGGCAGCGAATGGGCAACGTGTGTATGTCAGAGATGCATAATACATTTACATTTCTGAATGGTATGGTTAAAACATATTTCTAGGTAAGTTGATGATCCTGGATGAGTCATGATTAAGCAGGGTGAGATCCCATTGACAAGTGAATCTTATATAGAGTTGATTCAGTTGGGTTTTTTTCAAAGTTGCCAATTAGCCCCGACATCGAAAGGTTTTTGACAAAGGAGAAGGCAATCAAACTGAGTCGATCGTTTAAATCTTGGCAATAATGATTGAAATGTGTTGCAGCATTATGGTACCTGCTGTCAAAAGAGTTCCTGGAAAAGCAGTGTTGTAGAATTCACCTGACTGTTTATTGTTGGCAGTTCAACGATATAAACAATCATATCTTTTCTTTGTTTTGTAATGAATACCTTCAATTTGAGTTATTTGATAATCCACATATTCCAGGAATGGTTGGCAACTCTATTTCCTTCTTTCAAAAGTTCACGGTCCAAGTAGCACAGCATCCGGGGTAGACCTTGGGCTTCCTTTACTAACTTCAACACAAAGGAAAATCCTCTTGAGGACGACAGCGCCTTGTATTCAAACATGTCAGCCAGCACAGGGTGAGAATTTGATGACAAGGTCAACATGTTATCCTGACCTACTGCAAAAGCCTGAGCATCCACAATGTCTCAGTCAAGTTTGGAGGTGTTCCTGCATGAACGGAGCAATCCCTGCATTGTCTGCAATCACTGATGAGAGGAGTATAACTGGTCAATAAGAAAAACAAAAAATATCAGATGGTGGTGGGCGTCAGTCACTAATCATGAGGACCACTGATAAGCCTTCAAGACAAATTGAATGAAACTGCAACACTTTTTTTTAAAACCATAAAACACTATAATTATAATTAAACTAGAAAAATATAAATTTGAAATATGCCAATTTCACAATGACTGATGGCTGTTTTGACAAATCACTCTGCCATCCTTACTTTTTCAGCAAAGCACGGTCACTGTCTGTGTAGAAATGCCAGTCCTGTCGTACATCAATCCAGGCAGATCTAGCTAGTGTATAGCTGTTGTCCCTGTTCAGAGTGGCCACTTGCTGGAGGATCGACCCCAGAGAATTGCGGTCTTTATCACGGATACCATCTAAAACCATAGATCAAAACAAAACCATATGTAAACTTTGATATGTGGCATCTAATTTTACTGTGAATGAACTTACACATTTACCTTTTAAAAAACTATATTTCTATTCTTAGATTGACTTTCAAATTTATGAATTTAGCTGCTATTACTAACAAGTCAAAAACTTTAGTCCATGATGCAAAAAAACATACTTTAGTGGACAAATTCTAATTTAATACACATTAATGAGAAAAACTATCGTCCATTAAAAAAGATAAGAAATAAAATAAACAAATTCATCTGTTTTTAATCATCGTCCACTACCTCAAATGCCATCCTGTGTCCACATGACAATTAAAATGATTGTTATGTACAATCCGTACAATGCATAATAATTTTAACTTACCCTTTTGCAGACGGAGAACAAGTTCTGGTTTTTTATATGGCTTCAAGGCAAGTAAATGGATAACACGGTCTCTGTTAAAAGAAATCAAAGAAAATTCAGATAATCAATAAAAGCTGTGTTAAAAGAATGTGGAAATTCAATGGGTGAGAGAATGAGCCTACAATATATTATTGCAAAAACATCAAAGTGATGGCAAGCCTAAACTCTTTAAGGACTCAACATATCTAACCTGACAGCAATCAATTTTCACAGTTAAAAAGTAGATCAATATCATCTGACTTAACACAGTATTATTTCAGTATACCAAATTCACTGCACTTAAGTATCAGTATACATAATCTGAGAATCATCAATGTGGGGAAATAGGCTACAAAAACATGAATCATATAAGACCTTCAATCTTAAAGTAGGGGACTAAGACCAAATGGGTAAGGGACACACAGCCTTCAACTTTTAACCAGTGTGATACTAAAATTTACGACAGACACATCTTACGATTTTGCTTAGAATGGAAATAATTCCATAAAAGTTCCATAAAAGATTGTAATGTCCATTTTGATAAAATATGTGTTTGCAATGCAGTGGTGGTGCACCCATTTGTAACGATATAACAGCTTATGGTACACGTTCTTGTTCTTGGCCCCATGACCAATTGAAAGAAAAATTTAAGGCTGGTATGTTTAAAGAGATGCCCTACCATCTAAAGTAAAAAGAACTAATTGAAGAAATCAAATCATGGAATTTCAGTGGCCATTGTTTATCATGAAAAATGGGCAGAACCTTCTTGGGTTGTTAATCGAGATAACTGAATTGATCATAAAGTATTTGTGTATGTTAATTCAAAGGAAGTGGAAAGTATTTTCATTAACCTGTAGGGCATGTTGATGGCACCAGATGACTGTTTGGAAGATGAGGAAGTAAGAACCCCCTGTTGACTGGCAGCAGAACCCGATTTGGTCGCAGACAAGGAAGGGGTGGGAGATTGCCTGCTGTGACCTTGATGTGTAACAGATGAGGTGGGGGTCGTCCGCAAAGAGGGAGAGGCTGTCCGCAAAGAGGGAGAAGCTGTCCTCAAGGAGGGAGAAGCCGTCCGCAAGGAAGGAGAGGGTGAGGCCGTCCGCAAAGAGTGAAAGGAGGAAGAAGAAGAGACTGGGTTCTGTTGACTTTTCCAGGGGGAAGAAGAGAATGAGGATGAGGAAGATGGGGAAGAATTTGAGGCCGCTGAAACTAAAGAGTGTTGCCGCAATCCCGTCCCAGAGCTGTGAACAGGGACAGGCTTGACCAGATGAGTTGGTTTGTTGTTGGAAAGGAGCTTCGATGCTGCTGAGGCTGGGATGATCCTCTTCACCTTTTTACTAATATTAGGACCACCAGGCTTGATTTCTTTGGTACTGTGGAATGGGATAGGGGCATGATAAGCAAACCGTCAATACAGTACTCTATTTTTTCTAAAATTTCTTTCTAAAGCTCAGTTTAGGTTATCAACATTTTCTGCATTGGCTACAGCCTATTGACATTAAGAAGGTATATTGTACAAAATGAGTAAAATACAAGAGTATAAGAGGAGACCGGAACAGTTTGTAGGAGCCACGTCTACAAATTATAAACAAAGTATTTTAAGCTTTAAATGGTTTGCACTGATACATTATATACATAAAGCTAAAAAATTATTATTGCTGAGGGAAAAAAAAAATTGTTTTTGTTGAAAACACATTATGCATCATTTTCCACCATCTGATAACAGAGTTCACTAGACCATAGGGGCACTCAATTGACTATGCATGATAATGAGATGGTATGGGGAATTTTTGAGTTGGTCTCTCAACTGATATCAACCATTTATTCACATAAATCTAAATTTGAAAGATAATTCAAAACAGCGAGAGAGAGAGAGAGCGAGAGAGAGAGAGAGAGAGAGAGAGAGAGAGAGAGAGAGAGAGAGAGAGAGAGAGAGA
>JARDUL010227904.1:0-16180 GCA_030265205.1 Dirona pellucida
TAATGTAAAGTCATAAATTATATATATATATGCATATCTGATTTTCTTTGGCTGAAATGCGATTTGCGTGACAACTAGTTTATGTAAGTCTAAAAATTAAATACTCATTCGTAGAAATTACAGCATGGATTGAAAGATCCTTCAAGGATATACTTTGAAGTGTGTTTTACTGATTATAACAATTGTGTATTGTTACATTTCATGCATTCAATCATGATTGTCACTTACTTTTCTTATTATTCCCTCAAATTGGATTATTTTTTTCTTTAATGAAAAATACAAAACAAACTCCACCAAAAAACTGTCCCAGATGTCAATGTGTCATTTTAATACAGCCCTTTCTCTCTCCCTCTCCCTCTCCTATTGGTGGAGATGAGGGCCAGTTTGAAACATAAACATAAAACCCTTGACGATGGGATGGTGCTTCTGGCCTGGCCAGATGTCCTGTTTATCATTGTGTCAAGTATTTGTTGTCTTACTGTTTCTCAACACTGTGTGACTTAACTGTGTTATTGTAGGCCTACTTCCCTTTCGCCTCAAATCACACCTACATCATCCACTGCTTTCTCTCCTCACTCAATCACTTGTCGGCACTCTTGCCTCAATCAGGTCTAATTTTGTTTTCGGAGGGTCACCGTTTCGACTTATAAGCTACTTTGAAAAGCTCATTAATCATCATCGTGATTTGGACAAACATTTGTTTCTGTCGTTTAATCTTCTTGAATTTGGTCCATTCGTTTAAATGAATGTATTTAAATACAGCTTGTTTCGACAGAATTTTTTTATTTGACACTTTTGTTGGGTGATTGATCAAATCCTTGTTTTGAAGGCGTAACTTTATCACACTGATTTATGTAGTTTGGTATAATGTTGAAGCTTATGTTTCACTTTCAAGTTTGGGTGTGGTCGGTCAAGATGCTTTGCTTCAATTGCTTTACTTGACCCAGGTGTAGAAATTGGTACTAGCTCAAGCTGGATAAGTAAGTAACCTGCAATGGACTAGCGTCCTATTTGGAGGACGAATCGTCAATTTGTCCGCTTCGTGTTACAGAAAGCGGGAGAGGCCACGGCTTTATGAGCCTACAAGCTCTGCAGGACTTTAAGGTCAGACTGAAACGTGAAAAAGTTAAATGACAGGAAATGGGTTCCAAATTGGACTTGAACGATTCAGGAAAGACATTGGACATGTTAACAATGGTGTGATAATTTATTTGTTTTATTATATCCTTGGTGTATTTCAAATGACTTGATAAAAAGAAGAGATGAAGATTTTTTAGTTGAACGTTTTGCTGTTGTTGGTTGTAGTGATTTGTTTAATTTGAGTTTGATGTCAAAATATGTAGATTTAGTTTGCCTCTTTTTTCATCTTACTTGTCATTCAAATCCATACCATCAAAACTAACTCTTTTATTTCCTCCATCATCTCCTCGTCGTATGCTACAAGTGTTGAGTGCTAGTTGATTGCATAATAAATACAGTGTTTTTGTTGTCACTGTCATTGTTTTACGTGTATTTCTGATTTAATGAGTCATAATTTACTTTGTTTTTCTGATACGTTCTCTAAAAATTGACTGTTTTTAGAATACATATATAATATATATGCATAGAAATAAGGCTATTCCTTTTGTGTTACCTATTGATGTAGTGTTTGTAGTCAAGTCTATCCTTTTTCCTTCTTTTCTTCCACCAATTTTTTTCAGGGTTATGTAATTTTGTATTTGTATGATTATCCTTCGGAATTGACCAATTGCATTTGATTTATATACCCAACAAATATAACGTGTAGTTATAGTCCATGAATATATTTCCACACCTCTTTATTGATATGAAAGAATGAGGTCTGACATTCCTGTGTCAGATGAATGAAATTCTTGATGAGGAATAGATGGACACAAACCCACTGATCCTTTCACCTCCAACATGTTTGAATCAATGTGTAATGTAACATGTTGTAGATTTAAGCCCAGGGATGACAGAGACCATTATGTGAATACTGTGGATATAATGCACCTTGTTAAAACTTACTGTAGCACACGAGGGGAAGGAATGCAAAGGGTAGATACTTTATTATAATATATAATTCCTTTTTTTTTTTTACCTTGAAAGTTTCACCTAGCATTTTGTTTCTAGCTCTTGCACTGTTTTATGGGTTTTTTTCGGGTAATTTTTTTTTACCACCAGAGTATCTGCCATTTGAACGCGTAGTTATTGATTTATTCAGCATTTAATTTTTCTTTTAGTTATAAATCGCACTTTTTAAGTTTAAGTTTAACATGATACCTCATATATCTACCGCTGCACTCGTTCCCTCTATGTATAAATTCATCCATTTCAGAACGTCTTTCATCTTGAAATGATTTAATCAGATAAATGAATACTTTTCCTAGATGTGACCTGTTTACCGCCAGTCAATGCAAGGGTTTGAATATTATATAAGTATGTGACTGGTATGTTTGGCATATCCCAAGCTGGAACATTCTTTAATCGTAATCAGGGTTTGCAATATTGTATCAACAATCCAAAATATTTTGGGTTGTGTATGTTTTTGTCATTGTTAATTATGATAATATGGTGAATTTCAAATTCCTTATTCCAGAGTTAATGTTATTATAATTATAATGTCCTATTAGAATTATAATTACTTTCTATGATAAATCATAATTGTAAATAGACCTAACAGGTCAATTTTTTGGGGTTGTATTAAAGAGATGTATTTGTATGCAAATATTTGAAAATATGATAATAACTATGCAGTGTTGACTTGACAAATAACGTAGGTCTTTCCGCTCATGCCCATGTTAAAAATATATTGAGTGCTGTATCTTTGTCCAAAGTTGCGCAAACCACTCCAGTCCAAACTGCTGGATGGTTAATATTTAAAAAAATGAAAAATCTTTTTTAAGTTTATATTTTTTAGTTTAACACCCCTTTGGATGCGTTGATATTTTTAATGGTTGATATTGAAAGTTTGAAGTTGACAGCGTTTGACAGTTCAATAATGCCCAACTTAGCCTTACCTTATTAAGTGGTTGATACAATGTTATTAAGTAGCACTCTTTTTCCTTGGGAGTCTTTATCAGTGATTTATAAAAGGTTGAAATTAAAAACACCAACCCTTTTAAGTAGAATGACAAGCCCTGCTTTGCCTTACCTTGTTAAGTGTTGATTTGTTATTATTATAAATATACTTGGCACTCTTTTTCCTTACCAGCCACTAACTCATTTCTCCTGAATCGTAATTTATATCGGTCAAAATTTTAAACACTACTCTCGCTAGTAAAATTATGATTGTAATAGTGACCGTTAGTTGGAGCATTACGAGGTCTACTGAATTCAATTAGTCATGGATGTTTGTTCTTTGTGTCATTGTCATGGCACTGCTTGGGAAAATCAGCTTTAATCAAAGCAAGAGGGCCTCACATACATTGATGACCACAGTCAGACGACACTTGTTTGTCACAGATGTTGCTGTTAAACATAGTGTTTGATTTATAACGTTCATTCCTTCGATGCAGGTGTCTAAAAATTCCATCCCTTTAGTTTTCCATATTGTCATTTTCTCCTGAATAATAGTGATGATAATTATAATGTACATTTATATAGCGCTATTATTCACATGCTCTAAGTCTAAGTGTTACTTTACAGTAGCGGGCACATTTGCCCTCGGGAAAGCAACGGAACACTCAACACTTGAATACAATGAATACCACTATAATATAATTACAGCCACAGTCTCACCCTTTGCAACTAATTGGGGCCATCTTTATCTGAGCATGCTCCTTCTGGCCCTGCCCACCCAATCTTCCTTTTCATGTTTTTCCTAGAGTGACCATGACTATAATGTTTCTTACCTACCTGTTTTCTTCCAATCTTTGCGTGGGCCTACACCAGCCTGGTTTCGTCTCTGTGATTTTCTTTGTGATAATGTTCTCTCCTAACTCCTTCCTGATGTCAACACTCATTTCAACTTTTTGAGCTTTAGCACACTGAACTAGGGATGCTGCTAATAATAGTATTATGGAACAAACCTTTGCTCTGCTTGCCTGTTCATCTAGTAAATGAAGGTGTTTATCTATATGAATTTTTATAGATGTAACCGTTAAAAGTTTTATTAAATCACTATCAATGTTTGGGTTTTTAAAAAAAATTCAATTTTAATATTATAGATTACTGAGATATAAAATTGAGCTTACTTTAAAAAAAGATTAAAAAAAAGATTATTGTCATAGATTGCTTAATTGCTTATTAATTGAAATTTTCTTACAACTTAAGATAACGATGTGTGGCATCCCATTTCATCAGGTTGTGGAAAAGCATCAAGTGCACAAGTGTGGGCGTAATAGGGACTCTTAAGATTTGCCAGTCGTTAGGCGCTATCAATAAAATTATTTTTCCTTTTCTTCCTGTCTTTATATAAAATGCTTGCATATTGACTTTATGGGGCTGTTTAAATTAGTGCTGCATTTAAAAAAAAAGTATTTTGGCTAGAGCGCTGTTGCTGTCACTGTCATAGGTTGGTCTTAAAACAAGGAAGGGAATCAAATGTAATATTTCTGTTTCTGAAATGTCATGCACTACCTCTTGCTTGCTGTAATATCTTAGATCTATCTTCCTTATAAGATTTAATCAAAATGGACTCCTATTGTTTGCGGCTTTCAACTTTGATCAAGTTTTACTACTACCAAGCGTTATTAATCTAGTCTTTCTCTGTACGATTTGTGGTATTATATTGTTATTTTATCTTGAAATGGCATTGTTGTCAGGTACCCACCTTGCAATACAAATAATAGGTTTCCTTTGATTTTACAATTAGGCTGTTACTATCGCGTAACAAAAATTGAAACAACTGTACTGTCTGCTGTGGTGAAAGTTTTTATTAAAAGTTTGAAGCTTCAGCGTTGTTTGGTGCATTCCAAGCTCTGGGACTGGGATGAAATTCCAGTAAAAGCAATTCATTCTTTTCAAAACAAAATCAGAAATGTATGCCATAAAGTCTTGAACAGCTTGTTGTGGATTATTATTTTTGGACACAAGTGAAATTGAATTGTAAGCAATAGGATCAGGAAAAAAACCGTTTGTTATTGATGGTTTTGGACTAAGACTTTGTCTTACATCATCGTATTCAGAGTAATTTTATATTGATGATAAGTCCTAGTTCTTTTTTGGGCATCAAGAATCATAGAGAGGCAGGGGATCAAGCTCCTGTCTTTATTGCCTTTTCTAGCGTACAAGCTGTAAATGAGCCATAGCTCATAGATTCTAGCGTACAAGCTGTAAATCAGCCATAGCTCATAGATTCTAGCGTACAAGCTGTAAATCAGCCATAGCTCATAGATATAGAAAATTATGTTAGGAAAGAATTCAACCAAATTCCAGTGAGATGTTTAAATTTTTATTATTATAAAAAAATAAAAATCGAATTCCAATATATATGAGATACCATACCATAGCTTGTCTGTTGGTTTGGCATTCATCATTGTTTGACTGTTATTTTTGTTTCTGCATCGGATCAGGGATTTTTTGTCTTGAAATTGCAATAATAATAGAATACGATAGTCTCTGCCTGAGAGCCTGGTCCTGGGGAGAGGAGGAAATTGGGCATTAGGGTGGGCAGGGTACTTGGGACTGGGATAGATTACCGCGTTAGTGGACTAGATTTATGGTTAGTGTGTATGGGTGCAATAGAAGAAATTGTGAGTCTAGACGTCTTGTCAACAGATGGACCGTGTTTCTTTGATTCGCCTAACAAGTTTGAGCTGTTTGCACAATCTTATGAAGAATGAACAGTGAGATTGTGAATTGTGAGAAATGAAGTCCTTGTCACAGTCTTGAACCTGCTTCAAAATTGTCTCTGATCAGATTGGACTCTTAGGTGTAAATATTCATTGACATTGACTCTGACGACGGGCTCTTGGGTAGATCTGACTCTCAGGGGGAGACTACTGTGTACCAATATTTAGTCTACTAATCTCCATTTTTGATATTTATTTAATATTATATCATAATCATATTTTGTTAATGCAGTGCACTGTGCAATTATATTTTTTATATAATTTACTCATAAAACAGCTTATGCATTTTCTAAAGCACCTTTGACTTTGACCCCCTCTGCCAATGAGCACCTACTGTTGCGAATCCTTGACGGGTCATTTTAGATCAAATCAGTAGGGGAAAGTTGCTGTGGAAATGAAGTTAGAACCAAATTGACATTTAATTCCTCTCTTCAACATATCAGTCTGGTGTTTGACTTTTATAATTTTTCATTTACCTACCATTTATCGAAATGAAATATCATCTGTTACATTTACTTTAGACTGAAATTCTTTCTTTTTTCTCCCCCCCCCCCACAATCCTATTGTTAAGTGATGAATCCATATAAATATAAAAAAGATGACTACGGTGCTCATTGGTGGGTTGCACATGTTATAATATTTGACATTTTTAACCAAGTTGTTTTATATCATTTGACTTATTCATTTCATAATGGATCAGGGATTGTTCGTGAAAGTTGATTGAAAATTGACACTGTGTTCACATTGGTGAACCTTTTACGATGATTTTGACAGGGGTAGTGGTAGTGGTAGAAGGGGTCACAGTATTGGACTCACAACTACAAGGTGGTGGGTTTGATTCCTGACTGACCTTGATGTGTTAATTGAGGACGTCTTTGCGTTGCAAGCACCTAAAGATTTACTTTTAATTTCAATACGTTTTGATTTGACAGCATTATGGGACATGGCATAGTTTCTATGAAGACTACTTAGCAGGGCTGCGGTTATTGTCAATTATTATTGTCTTTGTCTTTAAAAAGTTGATATTAAATTACAGAAGAATTTTTAATTGGAGCTTTTCCAAGTTTTTAAAACTCTCTCTTCCTACACATAACTAATTGTCTTTGAAATTGTCATATTGTGCTAGAGAAGATTTAAAACGAAACAATTCTATGTTTTTAGATCAACTAATCTTCTTCCAAGTTTTTGATTTTAGATGCTTGCAAACATTTGACGACCACCAGAGGCGGTTTTTTTAAATGTCAAACCAAAGAAACACATTAATACATGAGCCATACCACACCATTACCACCTGGACACAGATTATTATTATTATTATTATTACTACTACTATTATTATTATTACTGTTGGGAAATTAATATCAACTACAGCATATCCTGTACCAATAATAAATGTGTGAAATTTATTGCCTTTCCTTCTTGTGTACATACTCTGAAATAATGAAGCCAATAGAATGCTTGTTTATCATAAATCTTGCTAGCTTGAGATGACTAGAGACTAGATATGACACAGTCATCCACGTAATTGCTCTATAATTTATAATTAGTTAAAGCTGATGCTGTTCAATTCAATAACAGTTGTAGTAATATAATATACAGATTGGTGCTTTGGTTTTTTTTTTAGTTAAGAGAAAGAATTTAAATGGGAATTTTTAAGGTGTTTTGTTTTGCACTCCCGTGTTAATACTGCTAATAAGAGATGTCAGAAAGCCTTATGTTGCCACTATTGGACGTATGTTGATTGAATGTTTACACTATGTTTCGGTTACCACGTTGAATAAGTTCCTTGATGAACATAGAAGTCAAGTTGGGTGTTATTTGTTAGGGTTTAATAACGTAGGGCTCTGAACTTGCATGCAAGTTGCAAGCCCACTCTTTCCCAGACTCAAATTATCCAATAGATATGCTTGCGGGCACCGTGCATGGCGAACAAAGAGCTGGCAATTGTCTCCGAGTCAGGAATTTGGGACATACTGGCAATCAGCTTCCTTGGGTTGATGACATCAATGCTTGTTGTTTTTTGTTACAGAACAATATTTTACTATTCCTTTTATGTTATTGACTTTAATATTAATATCACCAAAGGTTTAAATTTAAAATGAATAGATGTGCAAAGATTTATTGAACAATGCAGTCGAAGATTTTTTTATTTTTTTTTCTTTGACTATTTTTCTTCTGACTTTCTTCAAAGCTTTATTTCTTACACTTAAAATTGTTCCCCTTGTTTTATATTTCCTTCTATATGTATATTTAAAAAAAAAGAAAAAAGAAGAGAAGAGAGATTAACGATAAATGTCACATCTGCTGATAGAATGCTGAATGGTTGATTGGTTATAGTAGGAATGGGTTGGTATAGTGTAGGATGCAATCATGTGAAGAATCCACTGGAAGAACAATCATAAGTGCAATTTTTAACAAAAATATAACACAACCTTGTCATACAGTTGTACAGCTGACGTCCAGTATCAAATGTTTTCCTGTCATTAAACGGTCATAGTGCCTCACTCAGCCAGACAAGAAGATATCATTGTAAAATCTTACTATAAAAATCAGTTTTTGCATTGGGTTTATTTATAGCGACTATTGATTTTTCTTCCCATGGATTCTTCATATTTTATCATAGGTCTTCAATTGATTAGGGTGATTGATATTGTATTGAATAAACCTTGCTTACATTGGCATTCAAACCTTCATGTTTGTTAAGAGTTTTCATTCAGTATTTTAAAATTTGTGTGCCGCCCGCACCTCAGCTCATGAAATGTGAATTTTTGTGAAAACAATTATCAGATGCAACAGGTTCCAGTGTAAGATTGCTCTGGGTCAAAAGAAGAACAAAAACAAAAGGCCTCGGGATGTAGAGGTTCCAGATTTTTCTTTTTAACGGTCAGTGGTTACTGAGTACATCTTATATTTAACAAAGCTCAGATTCAGTGAGACCTGATGGAACGATGAGACAAAAAAATCCCAGGTCTAAAACATGCAACCTATCATTCCAGATATCAGATCCTCAAAACAAAAACAAACTTGTCACTGGTGAGCCTGCCCATCGAATAATGGAAGAATCGTTTCAAGGGAAATAATTGTATCAATGAATGAATCAATGTTAACATCAAGTTGCTGTACAAATTATAATCCCTGACATTGACATTAAAACATCCATATTTCAAAGTGCTCGTGTCAATGAGACCTCATTTATAAAGAGAACTAGAGGAAAGGCCTGTCGATCTCATATATCTGTACTGTTCATAAGGTATGGGTGATGAGTGTGGGATGCGTTCTATTCCCATGTTCAAACCCTGGCTGTGGCTGTTATTAAAAAGTTTCTTCATGACTTCAGTTTTCCTGGCTTTGCCCTCTGCCTCTAGATTAACACAAAATCCACGGCAAATAAGACATTTGAAAAATCAAAAGTCATCTCTGAAATAATTATGATCTTGCATAGTCTAAATAAAAAGTGACGTAAACCAAGCAGGCATAGAACTTGGGAGCACCAGCTTGTTGAATTGATTGTGTGTAATTCCATCACGGTGTGAACTTGGGAGCACCAGCTTGTTGAATTGATTGTGTGTAATTCCATCACGGTGTGAAATATAGGCATGCTGAGCACAGTCAATGTAACTATGTGATGATATATTTTCAAACAGTATCCCCCGCTCCAGACATATGACTATGCCAAAGTTGCTCTATTGTACGTTTTATATTTTTGTTGTTATACCCTGTTGAGTTTGTGAATCACTCATTTTCTCATTGTGTCTGTGGTGTCAAATTCCTCAAAATTCCACAGGAGAAGGGTAGACACTCGGGCCTTACCTGATTAAAAACTGAACAAAACGTTCATTGCTTATGGCGGCAATAGTTTTTTAGATAAGGTGCTGATCACCTGCTTGTCATGAATTTGTAATTGTGTTTCCAGCTTTGATCCTGACTTCTGTGTGCATGTGGGTTTCCTGAACCTGTGCATTATTCAGGGCTGATCATGGAGCTAATCACAATTCTGCTCCCTGATAATATAGGGAAGATAACAAAACAAAACAAAACATGTTTCCTCAAATGACTATGACAGCTACTTTCCAAACATACATTGCTATGTAATCCAACAATAGTGATTGTACATAGACGTCTCCAGACATACTCTACACACATACCACCATCTCGAAGACAAGTAAAAAATCAAACCAGAAATAAAGATGAAACATTTGTAGTTTATGTACGATTTTTCATATTGTTTGTTTCATGTTGATGGTAAAATATCCATGCAAAATGATTGGGAGTATAGATGACATATATAAAAATCAAAGAGTTCCACAAAAGCAGATAGCAGCTGGTTAAATGATTCAGCAAAAACATAATTAAAATTTGCATCCAAGTTTAAGCGATTAACAATGAGATACAACCATATTCTCTCTAACTGTTGTGCCCAAATGCATGAAAAATGAAGAAGCAGAGTGCCACAGTTAGTGGACAGGGGTGATTCACAGGGAAATTCCCTGATGATGTGGAAGATCTATGCTCTACTTTTATATAAATATAAGGCATATATATTTTGCTACAACTTCTGTTCTGTTACTGGAATGATTTTTAAAAGTGTAAAATGCAAAATTAACTTAACATGAAATTTGTGTTTTCTCATAGATACTGCACAACTTGCTCTTCTTTTTGATGGACTTGGGCCCCTATGTTATCGCATCAATACTTTTTCCTTTCTTCACATGGCATGTCATTTAAACTCGGAACTTGCCTTATTTAATTGACACGGGGAACGAATGAATAATGAATGTTATTTTTATCGCAGTCAAAGTGTTACGGCAAGTTCTAAATGTGAGATGCAAGTCTGTCACATTGGTTTGTGAGTGTTTGTGACAGAAAAATGCAAGGGTTGTGGCACAATGACTAGGGCCAATAGGGTAATTTCTGTTCTCAGTAAAATAAAATTGGAATCTGAATATTTTATGATCTGATTCCATGAAAAGGTACGTCAGGAACATCTCTCCTTGGCAAAGAAATGAGATTGTAGCAATATGAAAATGAAAATTTTAGGCATGTAGATTAAAATGCAATTTCTAGCATGTGAAGAAATGTGACTTGAATGATTCACGATCAAGTTCATTGGGTTGAAAATCAGATCTTAATGAGGAATGTGATAACTGACTTGTACACCTACCAGAGATAATTGCAACTAGTGCTTGGACCCTTAACGGACGTGGAAGACTTCATGTTCTTGATGGAATGGTATCTTAACACTGGTTTGGAACTCGGACAATCTCAACACATATCTTTTCAATTTTTTCCAATCTCAACATTTATTTTTTTAGCTGGATTTAGAGAGGAAGCGAAATAGGATGAATAACACCTACATGCTTTCAGCATTTCCTCCGTGGCATTTCTAACTCCTGATGGTGACTCATTAACGTTTCATATGAATCCTATGACGCATGTTTAGTTACATTTTTTTTTGGTGTTGTCTTTCTTCATATTTTTGTGTTCAAATCTTTCAGCAGAGCTACGTTCTGTTCAGTCCCTAACCATGATGCATCCAGAGAACAATATTTTCAAAATAAATCAACTTGTAATATGGATAAGATAAAAAAGAACAGCAATATACAAATTTTCAATCAGTTTGTTTGAAAAAATTATTCACCCAACCCTATAAGATTTTCTCTCAACGAATGCACACAAGACATTTTCAACACTTTTTTATAAGCATGCATTGTGCGTTTCCAATTGTATGGGTTGGGTTGCATGTCTTTTTAAACACACATACGTTACATGTATCACTGAAACAACAAAGAAGAGACATAATTGCGATTTGAGGAAAAACTCAGAATTTGGGAAGATGTTCATATTTATACCATGAGCTGCCAAAATCACACAAAGACAAAATTTTCAGGTGCTCTGTCAAAAAATATCAAATCCAATTTTCGTTCAATTTGGACCCGGAATGGAATGTCTTGATGCCTTTTGCTAACAATGGTGAAACAATCATATTATTATTATGTCATGTCAGAGGGAGAAAGAAGCTTCAACGTTTTTATAAACATTTGAGATGTACAAGCTGAATGTTCCTCCTCAATTGCTGCTGGAAATGATTTGAGATTTCGTCGTTTATCATTATCATCAACAACAATGGGGAGTTCCGCATATATGTGTATATATATATATTGAAATAGGGAGGGAAGCATAGTGTAATCATAGAAGGAAAATAGTATTAGCACCTTTATGAAAAAGAAAGAAAAAAAAATCAAAATTCAGATCTTTTCTGAATGAAATTTAAAAAACCCCAACTTTGCAGAATTCGTGGAATCGCTACAATACGGTATAGCAATTTGACCATTACAATTACAATTACAATATCAATTCATTCATTTTGGAGGAAAAAAATTTATCCTAAGACATGATTATATCATAGTAAGAAATAAGAATTTCTGGAGATAATTATAAAAATTATATTTGACTTAGTTTTACTTGAGATGCTTAAAAAGCATACATCATCTAAAAGTCATTGCTACACTCAAGCAGACAGCTACCTTGATATAATCAAGTAAACATCCTTTTCTTTGGATATATTGAGACAATCATACTAATCAACCTTTCACAATTATCTCTGAAAAAAAAAAGCACTTATAAAACCTACAGTTTTTTTAAACACTAAACGCAAATTTCTACAATTCCAGTTCTAATAATAGAAGCACATATCTATATTTAAAAAATTCTAAAACTAACACTCGGTTCATAAAATACAAGTATAGACAACATATACAAAACTGCCATCACCAAATTAGTCATCGACAAAGCTTAAGTAATATTCTTGAGCATCGATTCAATTTTCTAAAATCTACTCCAACAAAACTATCTCTTGTAATCGGATGAGTCAATGTTTGGCTATGTTGACCTTTTCCTCTGACTTGGTTCCTACATCTTTACAACTACACGCATGAAAGCCATTAATCATTGATCATTTAAATAAGCACACGCATGAGTATAACATTCATTCACACAGGCACACATCATCACAGCACAGTAAAATTGAAGACAGATATACATGATATAATATACAAGATACAGACTTGTGGCTTTTAAAGTGAAACCTTTATGTATACGATGGGCTCTATGTCGTCAGCAGATTAAGCCAGGGTGAGACATTTATATTCCTTCACATTTTCCAACAAAGTTATTGTTACTATTCAATGTAATTCGAAATATTCTATTTCAAGGAACGTTCTCAAAACACGATCCAACACAAGATACATAATATATTCATTATTGACCCACTGCATCAAGTTTAGTGTTCGTTGCATTTTTTCCTGGAAGCCATTCACTTTGAACCGTGGAGGAGTCAACTTTTGATTCGGACATGAAATTAAATTTATAAATGGAAGGCGGCAGCTCCAAGCTTTATAAACACTCTGTTATTTTAAAATCCTCTGTAGATATTTATAAGGACAAAAGAAGGCTTCAGTATAGCTGCCAAAGGTATAGGAATTATTTCAAGAATAACAATGTCCCGTTCAATTCATTTGACACGACAGCACATCAAAATTCAAAGTTTTAAAAACATCCAGCCTTCAATCTATTTCTACGTAAAGCATGCAAAATAATTGAAAAACATTTATATTCTAAGCTGTATGCTATAAATGGGAGTGAGTGTAAAGACGGACAATTCCAACATTCCCTGGAACGGCTAATAGTGTAGGAGATATTATGAAATTAAAACAAAAATCATTCTTCATAACGATAACGACGACTACTTTCCTAACTGCTTCCCATAAAACTTTCGATTCAGCAGGAAGATGAGGAGGTTGACATTGATCTTGGCCCTGTTAAACATCTTCATGACGGCCACACCCTCGTATTGCAACTGCAGAAGCTCCTGGAGATGCGAGATAAAGCATTGGTTAGAAAGTTAGAAAGAGTGTGGGGCAGGCAGTAGTAGAACAATATATTGGAACAGGCATCCTACGTGTGAGATTTTCCATTCACCTTTGATCTGTAACATTTAACGTGCCACTGATGACTACACTTGTATTTTTTGCTGTGTGTAACATGCCAACGGCGACTCAGGTCTTGCAATAGCTCATGAATTGCATGAACCAGAGAAATGTAACAAATCATGAAGTTATTTCCTTTGACCTATTCCGTCACCAGGTTGGTTTGTTTTTTTTACGCAAATTTTTTTCTATTATTTTCTGATTGTACAAAAGTCAACATTGAAGGCCGGTTGATAATCTAGTTCTAGTGATTGGAACTCGATAATTGTGCTACGATATGTGCTCAAACACAGGATGCAGTGGGGTCCCTTGTTCAAACTCTCAATGATGAGGATTGTTTTACTTGGGGTGTTTCCATTTCCAAAGTTGTGTCCAAGTGACTGACAGAAAATGAGAAAGTCCTGCCACAGGACATACTACCTTTACATAGCTGCCAACTTTTCAAAAATAAAATATGGAACACTCTATGTCATTACTTACTGATATCATAATTAATAATAGTCATATAATCATAACCACTGGCACTGAATTTAGGAACCAGTCCACAAGCAGTCATGGATTACAAACTGAAATTACCATTAGCGGGTATTAAAAAAGGATGTAAATACCCAAAGAGAAACCGACAGTAAACAAAAAATGACATCTGAATGACAAAATTATTCAAATCGAATTGTAATATATTTTTCCGCAGATCCAAAAGGGCGGATTGTTGGAGATCCGGGGAAACTGCCCAAGACACCGAATGTAGGCCCTGTTAGTAGCTATTAAAAAACCGCAAAACACAGAAAGACACCGGGGATATGCATAGCAATCCGAAAAATGCTGAATGCAGATTTTCAACAGAGAATACGGACTTACGGTCTCGGGGAGTCAAATACGGAATGAGTCTGTATTATACTTCTTCTTCTTCTTCGTCGATATGTAGTAGCCCCCAGTGTTGGAGGATCGATCTACATTTAACATTTATATAGGTGCACTATTAACAATTTAAAAAACACTATACAGAACGGTTGGCAGCTATGCCGTTACTATGTTTAACATAATAACATTAAAATTATTTTTTCTTCAAGTTATCCTCTTAGTCTGGACACCCATATTCAACGTTTCCAGTTTGTGTCATTGTTGGTTATAAACTTAAGCGCCGGCATGAAGCAAAAATGAAATATAGAAATATGAGGTAAGCACTAGATTACTACTTTCCTCTTTCTTTATAATTTCCGCATTGTGTAATGAATTCATCATGAATGGCATATATATAGCACTTATCCAATCATCACCATGCTTTATGCGCTTTTTTACAATAGCATATTTGCCCCAGGAGATCAATGAAACACTCAACGCTTAATAGGCCGCACGCTGCCTGATAGGCGCAAATACAATTTTTGGACAAGGACATTACTGCTTCCATCCGTGGCCATTGCATCGTTTGTTGTCATGTCTAGATTATTACCTGGAAGACCAACTCCACTTTGTCCATGGGGACCCCCATGTATTTGGCACCCACGGCAAACACTCCTGCTGCTTCAGTTGGTTTGATCTCAAACACCATATTCTTGAATCTATGAGAGAAAAAATAATACATATAATATATATATATAAATTATAAAAATTGTGCAACATTTAAAAATAATGCAAAAAAAATAATAATCATGTTAACTATATAATGAATCTAAAGAAATAAAGAGATCTTTAAGAAGAGGTGTCTTGACGACCTAAACAATAAGGAAATAAAACCAAACAATGAACACAGTTGGCCAGCCAGAATGACACAGCTCTTTGGTAATGTCTTCCTTCTGGAATTTATGACGCCTCAATTGGTAGATAAGGTCCACTCATCTTACATACAAGGAGCTAGAATTTACTTGTGTCACCCTGAACTGAAATTCAATTAAGCTTGCTATTTTTCATTTTCTTCTTTATTTTTCAAAACAAAAAACATCACTGCTGGCCAAATGTCTGGAGAAAACTGCCTTAACAATAACATTTCTCCCTCCATCATATTTATCCCAAATTTTATCATCATTAAGCCCCCCCCCCCCCCCACAAAAAACCCCAAAACACAAACAAACAAAATATAATCATCCAAACAGCCCCCGATGATGTATATTTGAAATTAATTAATTAATTCGCTAAAAAAACCCCACAAGCTTACTGATTTTGTGGCAGGTTTTCAATCTCTAAGACCACACCCTTCTCCTGCAATCGGGCTGCTGAGTATGAGACGCCTCCCAGCGGCTTGTGGCTTTCTTTCCTTCCAAACAATCCGGATTTCCTGTTTTTCCTGAAATAAAATGGTTCATGAAAGAAAAGTTGTCCTTTTGCGCTGTTCAAACGACAGGATAATGAATTAAAATAGAAGAAAGAATGAAATGAAAAGCAAGTAGCACGGCGGGGGGGGCGGGG
>JARDUL010228013.1:0-27096 GCA_030265205.1 Dirona pellucida
GTTCAATACTACTCATATCTGGGCCAGACAACATGGTAATGTAGCCTCAGGTGTTCACCCAACAGTTATAGAAACTGGAAAGTTTACCAAAGAGGCAGACTTTGATACATAAGTTCGAAAATGTTTGCCATCACATCCTCATAATTGTTTATCAGTATTAGATATTTTGAAGATAGTGTCAACATTTAATATAATTTTTTTTTCCTCCACAATTAATTTGGTTTCTGATTAAAATTTTGTTTCAGTTCCCCCATTTGTGAGCACAGTGACTCTTCAGACACTGAAATTTCTTACATGGTTGAAATCCACAAGAATTTCTCTATTTCCACAAGTTTCAGTAAGCAATTTATGTATATTTGTGTGAAGAATCTAATTTTTTTGAAATAATACAACAAATTTGAAAATGCTTGCTTAAAACAAAAATAAGTCAACCATGATTGACAATTTTCTCTTATCTTTTTAAGAATGTGATCGCCTTTCCTACAAAGAAATATCACGTAGTCATGAACTAATAATCAGGATCTATTTTCTTCTTATTTAAACTGTATCAGTCATTTAGACAATCAATGATGGATTGTTGAATATTTTTATATTGCTCTCTCATTTTCAAAACAGATATCTCAAGGTGATCTGATGAGCAAGTTTTCACATGTCTCAAGCTGGTTTGTAGTTTCAAATTGCTCTTTTCTCAATATTTTAGCATTATTATATAAGTGGGACTGTTGCAAACGGTCAAACTTTATTGCATACTTTTACTTGTGGTTAATTATCTTATCAATTCTGTTGCCCAGTGTCAAAGTAGACTACAAAATTGAAATAAACAAACAATGTATGCAGATCTAACGCCGTTGGTAAAGCAGTAGGGTTCTTGATTTGCCAGATTTTTACAAAACAATGTGTTTCTCAAGTCATAATGTGTTAACATCATAAGTTGTGAGTGGGCAGCAGTTTATAGCAAGTACTGTTCAGTTAAAAAGAAAAATAGAAAAGTTTGATTTGCCCAGGGACACAATTTGTGGATTGCAAGTTAATATTTTTCTATCGACCATTTTTATATATGAGCGGAGGTTCATTTTTCTTGTGTAAAATCAGAAATTTAGGTGGGAAGGGGTTGGAAATATAGCTCAGGCCACCTAAGTGCTTAAGTTGTTTTTCATCCGAGTCAATATTTTGCTTTGTCCTGTCCTTTATGATATTGGAGCTAAAGATACAGATTGCATAGCATTATTTTTTTCAGATAGTTTGATTTTTTTGTTATTTAAGTATCATGGAAATAAACTTAATGAAAGCCTGAACTCTTTTTTTTATTTGGTTAATCGTCTCTTCTATATTAACAGGATTTGAGAAAAATGGATATTAATTTTTATGTGCAATAATCTAATGTTTAAAAAAAAATGATAACTTCAGGTCAAAGAGTCCAATCCAAGCCTTTGCTTGGCATCCACACATAGTCAAACTTGCCGTTGCTCTTCATGATGATTCTATACAAGTTCACACAGCTGGAAGCAGCATTTGCCCAATATTGAAACACAAACTTCAGAAACAGGTTGCTGACATTGCATGGCAGTAAGTATCTTCTAAATGTTATGATTGTATACATTGTGGTCATTTGTAAAAACAAACTTTTGTCCCTTCTTTTTTGTTTTTGTTTATGATTCCTTTTTGTCCTTCTCTTTTTTGACCAATTTTTTTATATTTTTTGTTTTTAGTGTTTTTTTTACCGTAGATAGGTTCACTTACTACTACTCTTTTCTGTTGACATGGCATACAAAGAATTTTGTATTTTCGTGGATAAAAGACAAAGTAACATGCTAAATAAAAGGATGTCCTCATGTTTTTGAAACAGGTCTTAAAGTATGATAGTGTAATTGAGCAGTAATGGTAAATCGGAAAGTTTGTTGTCTCCCATCCTTTCCTCTCTTTATTTTAATTTTAAAAAATACTAATGCAAAGATGACACTTTTCAGACAAGTGCCTCTCTGCCTGACTCCTGAAAAGTTCAAGCAGGTCTAGTTTGCAACCTTTATTTGACGTTATGGAATTACTCAAAGATTAGGAAATGTCTATAGGTTCAAACGGCATGGTGACATTATCTTCCAACTCAAAAATTAGGAAATATCTATAGGTCCAAACGGCATGGTGACATTATCTTCCAACTCAAAGATTAGGAAATGTCTATAGGTCCAAACGGCATCTCTGTCAATGTTTACATGGTGACATTATCTTCCATTCTATGAATACTTTTCAGACCTCTGTCTGCTTCAGTGCTGGCTGTGGCATGTCAAAGCTGTGTCCTCATATGGCACGTAGATCCGACGTCATTAGCAGTCAGGTCAGTGAAAAAGCAATGTTATCAGTAGTTGAGATGTTGAGGATTCATTGTATTGGAATTTTAAGTAATTGCTAGGGCTTCATAAAGATTATCGACAAACTATAATCAATGTTACACATTATTTTGCCACTATTTTTCACAAAACGGTGAGTATAGTTTTTTAAGGCTGACAATTATGTCAGAATTTAACATTTTGCCTCAAGGAAAATAAATGAAAGAGACAATTGTGAAAATTCTCAGAAGGGAGGTGAAATCTCAGAGATTGACTTTAAACATCGAAGTGCTGCCTTTGATATGGCCTAACATATGTAGGGAAGGACATTCATTTCAAAACATTAAGAATGAATCAAGGTGTAGGAAAAAAAAGAAGCTTTGAAATGGTTTTTACTGACATTTATGTTACCAAAATTGCATACCTTTGTTGACAGACCATCTTCAAGCACAGTTCAGGTGTTGAGAGCCAGTAACCATTCACCTGTGACTAGTTTGGCCTGGAGTCCTGATAGTAATCATTTGGTTTCTGCTTCTCCTGTTGATTCGTCAATAATGGTAAGAAAATAAGCTTTGCAACAAAAGTGTAGGAAATGATTATGCTCTGTTCTTTGCAATGATATTTTCAAAATGATGATCTTCATGATGAAGATCACAGCCTTGGTTGGTATTTTTTCTACAAACTGCTGCAATTTATTTTCCATTTCTTAAATGTAACATCCAGTATGCTATGCCATGCCTATTTTCAGGTGTGGGATGTTCCATGTGAAACTGGAACTGCCTTGAAGAGGGACTGGAGTGGAGGATTTTCATTGCTTTCCTATTCTCCTGATGGAAGCAAGTTGTTTACCGGAACACCCTCCAAATTCTTTAGGTATAATACTACAAGTTGAGTCTGTGAAGCAGACTTGTATGGACTCTTAAAAAGAAAAAAGAAATAGATGAAAAAAATATATGAATATACAGTAAAAAATTATCTTGTCAGAAGCTAATGTTAGTAGGGAAAGTTTCTACTTGTCTGAATATGATCTTCATTTATGACTCAAAACAGTAAACCGAAATCACCATCCCATCACAGATGTGATTTGAAAAATATCATTATTTTGAAAGATCCTATTTGGGTGATGGATCCTGCTACATACTAATGTATTATTTTGCAAACTCACAATTTGCAGATGATAATTATCATGAAATAGAACAGATTTCTTTTCTTTAAGCTAGGCAGTGAGGAATTGACAAAATTGATGATACTTAGGCAAATTTATAATATGCATTACAATATAATTGTGGTATTTGATAAAAAGATTTGATTTAAAAAATTTTGTCGTCAGAATTTGGGAGACAAGAACGTGGCGCTGTGAAAATTGGTCTCAATTGTCTGGCCACTGCACTGTAGGTATCTTTGTTAATGGTTGAAGTGTATTTTAAGAAAAACTTTTATCATGAAAGTAAAGTTCTGTAAATAGTTATTAAAAATGTGCAATAAATCATAGATTTGATGGATTCAAAGATTTGATTCCTGTCCATAAGAGTGTTAACCAAACGTAATAGCTCCATTACCTGCAGCGATCACTCTGATTGAGGCTAACTATGATTTGTTTTATCAATCCATATTGTTCAGAGTAAACATTTACCACTAAGACTAAGAAATGTTGGAGGATAGGTGCAAAATCTTATTATTTTCTGTTGTTGTTTATCGAATCCCCTTAATACTGCAATAAGCAGTGTAGGGACCAGCCATATGTCAAGCTCTGAATGGGTGAACATGACAAACGGAAGTAAATCCAAATGTCAATGAGGACTTACGCCACTCATCACCTAACTCATGGCTAGAAAGACTCTGCATCAGGAATTAAAGACGAGCAGGTGATGAGCCCACTGCATCTTATTATTTTCTAAGTTTCAAAATATGATATATCTGAATCTGGCTCATTTGCCAGTATCAAAAATAATATTTGTAAGTCTGATGACAGAATTTTTCATGGAATAGATATAGGTATTTTTATATTTTAGATTCTTGTGGCATTGCATTCATGGATTATTTTGTTTTTGTTGTTGACATGAAATGAATGATAGCATATCTCATTGAAGGACAATGATCTTCAATGACTTGGCCATAGACTTTAGTCTATACTTATATATTAATTCATCAGGCTTCATGCTGGAATCCAGATGGCACCATCTTGTTGTTTGCAATGGAAGGAGAGAGTGCTCTGTATGCTGTTCGTTTCAGTAAAAGTGGAGGAAATGAAGCCCAAGAGAGTTTAGTCGGTACATCTGTCCTGGTTGCTGACTTATCTCCAGTAGAACTGATAAATATGACAGAGGAAGTAGTACAGTAAGTGTTATTTATGTAATTACCAATGCCTTGTTTCGATAAAATGAATTATTGTTGTCTACATAGTGAGGCGAATACTTGAAATTGAAACCAGTTTTATCATGACAAAACTATTTTGATCAATGCAGTTGAGATGACATTTTGCGTTCATCTGTTGGTTTTGAAATGAAATAAGACTTGAGATGTTGTTATTTTTATATTATTTTTATATTATTGTTTCTCCTCCCATTCCTGAAAATAAACATAACAGTATTTGATAATATAGTTCAGCAAAAATCTCTTTTGAGAACTTACTTTTTTTAGTCAACAAATTACCATCTGTCATATTTGTTAACTGATTTTTATCATATGTCAAATTTCTCATCTGCTTATTTTTTGTCAATCCTCAGAGTTGGTGGTCAAGTCAAGTCCATAGTTTGGGACAGTACTGGCGAGAGAGTGGCTGTTTTATTTGAAGGTGTTAAAAATGCTCTTTAATATGTATGCATAGTTTTTATAAAGTTTAAGTGTAGTTTGAGGAAATAGTTTCACTTCTTTTTTATCAGTGATAGAATCAATTTCTCCTAGAGTTAGAAAGATGATATAATTAAGTCTATGAAAGATCAACAATGAATGATGGATTTTCACAACTTAATGTAAAGTTAAGACTCTTAGCGTCAATAGCAAAATTCCCCAGTTCCTTTTATAGCTTAAGAGTGTAAACACCAAGGCTACATGATTTTTTGTTGTTGGTTGTCTTGAACAAGCTGTTTTGCTCTGGATTGAGAACGGTTTTCGAACATGGCTGATCCTTGATTTATGGACTTCCCAACACTGTGTTCAGTCATTTGTGATATTGGAGGGCTTTTGCATGTTGTTTTGTTAGTGCTTTCTGCTTTGTGCACTGTCCAAGGCTGTGTATGGAGTTGGCCCATACACTGCTCTGCTAAACAAAAGGGTAACAAAATGGTAATGGTACTATGGTTGCATATTGAAAGACACATTACTAATACGCAGTGGAAGTTTCTGTGGTTGTATGTCTCATCTATGTTGTGTTTGTTGATTGTGGTGTGTTGGCTTAGAATGTTGTATTTTTGGTATCCTTGAAATTGTTCTCTTATTAATTATTCTTTTGATTAATCTTTGCCCACAGATGGTAACAATGGCAGCGGTGTGAACTTAGTTGCTCTTTTCAAAGCCATGTCGCATCCAGTATTGGAGTTATTACCTGGGTAAGAACAATGCGTATATTTGAAAGTGGATGTCTGGTGAGATAAATTCAATTGCAGTTTTGTTGACAGAGTACACATCAACCACCTGTATAAATAATGTGCAGCTAGAGACTCATCATATCTCAACTTTCGACCACTTCGAATTAAGATATAAAAATTCCCAACCATTGTCATTGGTTCTTTACGAACAAAAATCATTGGGTGCAAGGTGCACACTTAATTGCACCAGACTAATGTCAATTTAGCCTCATACAGCTGAAAATGAAGTGTATAGAATTTCAAAGCCAACCATCAATTGGTGATGAAGACAGAAATCCAGCCTCCATGGAGAGGGAGAAAATTAGGTTTTGTGTCTTGAGTTATTAGGCCCATTAAGAATTCATAGTTTGACATTTCGGAAAAACATTTGAAAATTGATCTTTCTTTCATCTCTTTTCAGGGGCTTTGTGAAGGGGAAAGCTGGAGAGTCTGCCCACCACATCGCTTTTCAACCTAGTTTTACAGATGGCGCTTTGTTAAGTGTGGTAAGTCTTAAAGAAATGTGTCTATTTTTAAAATTCCCATTTTTCATTGGTGGTAAATTCAACATAATATAGATTTGTTTGCTTGATTTATTAAATTACCCTAATTAGAGATTTTGGCCCATGAGTGAAAAGAGTGTAAAGTTGAAATTTTTGCTGTAAATAAAGCAGGAATGTACTTAGCTGAAATAGACAAACAAGATTTATCCAAGCTATCATGTAAAAGATACAGTTAAAAGACCCAAACTATTTTAGATGGCAATTTTCCAAGAGGAATTGACGTTATTTATGATTTGTTAACATAATCTTTCAAGATTTAATTTTGGTTGAAATTCATTTCTTTCAAATGACATTATGATTCATTTGTCAGTCTTACCACATGAAATGATAAGTTGATCCCTTCATTAGAAGCCGAGAAGATTTGGTTCAGAAATAGTTCAGACTGAAGATTGGAAAGGAATGAAAAAGAAAAAAACGACTTAAATGTAAATGTGAATCAAATTTTCTCCGTCTTTTCAAGATTTTACATTTAAGGATGTTTGAATATAATTTTTTACGGATGATGAAGGGAACTGAAGATAATGAATGGGAATTTTCTTCTTCTCTTTGTAGGTATGGTCCTCTGGTCACATTGGCTACATCCCTATGTATTTTGTACCCAGCAAGAACATCCCTTCCAGACAGGGAATCAAGTTTGATCCGCGGTCCCCATACTCTTCTCCTTTAAAATCAAATATAGAATATTTCCAATAATTTGTTTTGATTTATATGTTTTCTGTATTGTTCAATAGTATGATTGTCAGTTATGACTCTAATTATCATTATAATGTATGTAAATGAATTTTGACTCTTTACAAATATATGATTTGTACCAATTCCAAACTTGAAGCTTTTTACTTAAAGTTTTAACAGATGTGGTGTTTGTTGTATGTATGTGGGAAAAGGAATAAGAGAAGACTTTCCACGGCCACTGACTGATCTCTGAGAAAAGGTAGTGGACACAGAAGTTTAATGGCCAGAGCATTAAAACATTGTATTGGAGACAATGCATTCTCCAGGTCATATTTGATTTGACTCTTTGTACTGTGCCTTACATGAGGTGCTCAACTCCTATTACTTCTTTTGGCCTAAACGCACAAATGGGTTCCAGGTTACACCCAAAAAAGTAAATTTGTGACAACTTGTGATGTGTCCACAGAGCAACATTTGTTAGCTCAGCTTGGTCGAAAAGTCTGGGTGCGTGTACTTTCCCTCATTTTGCCGGAATTTCTCACATTGTCAAAGTTGTACCCCTTTTCCCTCTCCCCATGTGTTGAATGTCCTTTATTAATCTATGTACAATGCTGTGATAAGGAAGAGCATTGTTAAATAGGTGTGGAGGCCACCTAAGGATGGGAACTCTAGCCTGGCTTTTGATATTGTGTCAACCATTATCCTTTGGCAAGAACACCGTTTGGAAGTAACCTGCGATAGATTTAGGTCTTGTTCTGCATATATATAATAACTTCAAACGTCGATCACATGATTCTAAGGCTATTGGCATATTTTGTAAAATGCTCCAACTATCGATATGAAATATGTTTCAATTTGTTCAAAATTGAAATTGAAACAAAAATATTGTCTGCATATTCCAATATGCTATGCACATTACAAGGAGCTCACTTGATCTTAATCATAGTTCGCTGGCTACTTATCACTTATTGACATTAACATGAACAAGATGACGACAATAATTTTGTTTAATGAAAACAGTTTTGTGTATTGCTTTAAAATGCATGCAATCAAATCAAACTCTTGTGCCATAACAATATCAAAATTATTTATACATGAATACTCAAAAAAGATGAACAAAAATATCACAGTCGACATTATACATTAGAAGATTGATGAAGGAATTGTCATAACTAATATTCCAAGCCAATCCGTCGTAAAGAGTCTATTTCTTTGACACACCCCTTTTAATTTTTAACCTTTATTTTTAAACAAGGAAATGAGTTTTAACATATATTATACTGTCAATATACCCCTTTGTATCCACACAACTAAAGCTCTACTAGAATTATCTGGTCACCCTGGAAGTTAGGGTAGCATATCTACTAGGAATGGGTTTGGCTCTCAAATCGTCAAAGTTGAGGAAATGCCAATACTGACATCAATCAATAATACCAAATGTATTAAATACCAGTATTCAAGCATGAAATATCTAATATCTTTTAATGATAATACTAATACTAACAATAATAATAGTAATAATAATAATAATTATAATAATAAAAAAAGTATAATAATAATAATAATGAAGGACTTCTATAGCGCCAAACTTCATAGAGTATGCTCAATGATGCTTTACAGTTATAGAATATTTATTGGCAGAGAACAGTTACATACATTGTATCAAGAAAAACTACTTACTAAAGAATCAACAATTGATAATTCTAATAATATATTTTATAAAAAAATGTCAGTCTTTAATGAATGTTTAAAAGTGTAGGTATTATTGCATTTCCTGGTAAAAATAGACAAGGATTTCTAAATAACGAGAGCAGCTGAAAAAAGCATGATTTCCAAATTTTGTCATGGAAAAGGTTATGCTTAAGAAAAATGGAATCAGTAAATATTAAAAGGCAAACAGAGTCATGTATGTGGTGGAGGATATTGGGTGGAGTTGACAATATTCACATACATATCTCCTGTGGCGTACCTAGCAGCGTTGTGGTTGATGCAGTTTAATTCAGAGGACATCAATCTGACATTAATAAATGGTACCAAATGTGTTAAGTAAGTAACGTGGTGAGGCTGCTGGAAGCCAGTAAAAACTAAGCAATAGTGGTGTATAAAGAAGGCTTCAAAAGGTGACGACAAGTAACTGTAAGGTCATATCAAATAGTATGTTACCCCCTATTTAAAGTCCCACCAAAGATTTAACAGTCTCAACCATTATGCCAGGGATGCCTCAGGAAATATGTTTGATATCCTCCACTGGAAGGTATCAGATATTTCCTGACCTGTGTCTCAGAGGAAAATCTAATTGCTGTAATGACCAAGTTTGCCTCGTTGGATTATTGTAATAGACAAAATGTTTTGATCTTATTTAATGTGTTTAAATAATATAATACATAAATGTGGAATTAAAAATGTTCCTGTGAAAACCAAGGCACTTCGAGTATGCGAAAAATATATGAGTTTGTAAAAGGGTAATTATTGTAAAATTAGTATTTCATCAAAGCAACATAAAAGCTCTCAGCACTAAAAAATGAGCATTGAAAATGAGCATTGGATTTTTACCGTCTGCAACATGGGAAATAACATGGTTTACAAAGTTAAATAGAAAGTCACTACACAAAAAATGTCATGTAACTGGATTTGTGTTGAAAAGTATGTTAAGATTTCACCATATTTTATCTGCTTTGCTATTTCATGACATAATTTTGTAGACTTACACTCCAACAAATATGGTCACGATGAATCCAGTAGTAAAGGCCTTCATTATGGTATTATGTTAATGATGATAATAAAAAAAATACAATAAAAGTCCCTTTATTCATCCCAGGGGCAAATTTGTCTTTAGGATCTATTCCGAGGGTAGACCGGAATAACCCAGGCGTCAGCTCAGTGCAGCGCCGCAAAGTGGGATCATGGTCTTGAGAAAAAATCCAGTGGTTCCACCGGGTTTTGAACCTGCGACCTCTCGAACCAAAAGCGAGTGACTTAGCCAATGCGCCACCGTCTCCCCAAATAATGCTTTACATTCCGTATTATCAGTATCAGACTCTTAGTAATTCTTGTCTCAGAAATCTATCAAGGTTTTGGATAAAATAAAAAAAATTAACAGGTATGGAAAGCTTACCTTTGACCTATAACATTCATGCAACCATAACTTGAAACTTCTATGTGATTTTTTAAAAACACCAGATAAAAAAAAGAAGAAAATTTAATTGCAAAGTTTGATGAGTGCATAGTTGTGTACAAAATCAAAAATAATACTGAAAGTGCTGAGGTTACAATTCATAATAAAACAATCAACAATATCTTACATTTCATATAACACTGACTATCACTATCAGTATCAGCAGACATCAGTTACATTAAGAGACTAGAATTAATATAAATATTGAAAATAAGGTGCAATAAAAGTATCACAGCAATATCGGAATTATTTTTGTACACAATAGAAAATAAAAAGAGCTATAACTAACTTTCACAATTTTCACACCCATAAAATCAGAAATATATAGATCATAAAGAAACAACATTAGCACTTTAAATTGTGAATAACATTGTGTGGTCCACTGAGAAATGGCCTGATATTGAGTATTAAAAAACATATTTTTGAGAAGAGCATTGCACTGGCCAGAGTAAAACAAAAAGAATACAGTAGTCTCTGCCTAAGATCCTGCTTATCTCACAAGATTGAAATGTTTTCTATATTTACCCCTCTAATATCCCTGAATCCCTGTTTCATAAAAAAATCCCCAAAGAAATCTAAGACCCTTGCTTTGTTGCCAAACCGTAGCAATGTATTGATTTTCTATATTTACAAGACAATGAGTTACCTATCTGCGACGAAATGATCTATCAATAAATCATGTCGAAGTTGAAAATTCGTCGATTCAAATAAACAAGTCTGCCACAAAGTTAGATCTAGATTCGAAACTCAAAAGGGAGTGATTTAGTTTATTGCAAATGTGCAGGCATCATAAATTTTCTCCTTAAAACCCAATTGACTTGACTCCCAAGGACCAGGATCCTGAGACTACTGTACCTTTGTGGATAATGGGAAATATGCCAAATACGAAATTTCAGAGTTCATCTATTTAATAATGTAAACTATGCAAAAATATGGAATGATACATCGTAATTTATCACCTGCATAATATTTGCTAGCATTCTCCAGTTTTGAGTGCATAATAAATAGTGGTGTATGCATTTAATACGTATCATCTGTCTAAAGAGCCAAAACTGACATATGTCGTATTTTGCCTTGAAACTGTTGGTGTATTTAAAAAAAAATAATTAACCTACATATGTATATATTATGTATTTAAATGGTTGGACAAAATTATAAAGGAATCCATCCTGGTGTGAATGGGGCAATGAAGGCAACAAAAGGGTAATTATCACTGAATGCAATAACCATAACATTACCAAATTAGCTTGAGCATCAAGTGTTACATCATTGATGTGATTGTCAAAACTTCTTTTCACGGAATGATGAATTTTACTCACAAACAGGCTTAAAGTGTGCACACATCTTAATGAAATTCTTTTTTTGCTCCGCAATATGGCTTCAACAAAAATATAATATAACCTTATTTGCATAACATGACAGAAAGTTATATAGACATAGTAGAATTTAAATTTGCCCTAGATAAAAAACAAAAAACAACATCAATGGAATTATTTTTTATTGCTTTATAAGAATGGTTGTTGAGAAGATAATTCTTTCACAGTCTAACAACAAAATGCAGGAGTGATTTACAACAAAGACAATCTACTTGTGTTGCAAATATGCTGACAACATTTGTGGTCTAAATAATTTTGAACTATCAAAACTTGTACAAGTTTTATTAAAAAAAAGATTCTACATAAATATACTACTGGCTTCTATCAAGGAAATCGTCATAAAAATGAGTCATTTGCAGTACGGCTGCTTTCATCTGATGTTTGTCACCTGATAAATGCCCACAGCTGATCTAAAAGTCTCCAGGCTACCACTCATTGTGTATATATTATATACATTTCCTTTATGATCAAATAAACACACAGCGGAAGACATCAACAGTGAGTGATAATTTTAAGTCAACCTGTTACTCCCCAGTCTGCAGTCCCCTGAAAAACACATACAGAAAAAGAAGAAATTGATTAAAATTAAATTTAAATAATGCATCATTTACCTCCCTCTCCTTCTCCCCCTTAAACCCCTAACTAACAGACAAAGCTTTACACATTGGCAAGGGTAATGCATTAGTAACAATATTTTAGATGAATGTTTGTATAATACAAATATTGATCTGATGCAATTTTATCAAATCTCAATTGAAGAGTTTTATTCTAAATTGAGATGAACATTAAAAAGCAAACAAATATGAATAACATTCTTCGATTGCTATACTAAGTTACGTAAACATTTTGATTGGCTTTATCTGATGAATACTGGACAGAGTATTAATTGCGATGCCAAGAAAAGAGGATACACAGTGGGCTAATCATCTATTTGTCTTAAATTCTTGATCCACAGAGTCCCTTAGAACACCAATGCATGGTGATTGAGGTGCTTTCATACGTCATGGGGGTTTGGCCTGTCTTTTTATTTGGGTGCTGTGATGTACAGGACTTGATATTCAGTTGGTCCTTACATTGAAATACAGAATTTACAAGGACGCTGATGCTACAAACAAAATGAACGATCTATGTGCCGCAATATATCTAAGTGTTGTTATTGTGTTACTTTTTAGCTTTCCACATTGCCTTTACCCATTCACCAGACCTGAATAGACTTAGCTACCCATTTTTACTGCTGTGTAGACAGGTAGGACCTAAAAAATTTGTCTTGGATTGGGAACTGAATTCAGATCACCTGTGTGGCAGTCAAACATTTTAGAAAGTGGAAAACAAAGGCATAGATTATAAAGGAGTTGACACTTACTTGATTCCAATGTTTGCATTTGATTTAAATACAATGGCAAAAGACTTCTCCGTGTCAGGTTGATCCATATGGACCAATGCAACATAACGGCCAGGCGGGAGCAGATATCGAACGTCCACATCCCAGGAAATCATGAATTTTGACTTATTTCCTTCTATGTCTTCAGGACTGTCGTTGTATTTGTCATACAGGTAATCTACATTGACGGGCGGGTTGACACCTTTATCCAGCTGAAAATAAAAGGATGACAGTTTCAGATTATCAAAATTTCTTTGCGTTTTAATATACAATCTGCCCCAATAAATCATCACCCTATTACTTTTTCTCCATAATGAGTCAATTGTAAATTTCAAGTTCTCTACGTCCCATACACAGCTCATCATTTCATTGATGATGTCACTATGAGGTCATGAAACCAGGCTGCACAGAAACTGCAATCTCTCTTCACATACACCTTATACTTATACTACCAATACTCAAATACTTAAGTTTGAAAATGGAATTTATAATAATAATGAATGCCACTTATATGGTGCATTTCCACTTGGACCCCTGATGCACTTCACAGAGTTTGAATTTGAAAAATGTATAATCTTGATCAATATCAAATTATCTACATCCTATTTCTAATACTGAGGTTAAGGCAGTTACAGTTTCTTTAAACTTGACAATTACAAACTTCTATGGCTCTCTCTCAACCTTTGAATATAGAGATAGCTCAAATTATCAGAAATCTTTCAACTTACCGCAAAGATTCTGAAGCCAATAGGATACTGTGGTTCAGCTTGTGTTTGCATGATGTGAACAACAAGGGGAACTTCAGCTCCTGTGTAAAGTAAGAGATGAAAATATTAAATCAATTACATAATACAATTTGTCACATTAATTGAAATGAAAATTGAAATGTTATCATCTAACTGGGTATCAAGACTTGGCTTACAGAGAAAGAGATGTCTTAAAAGACATAATATTAAGAACTGTCAAAACAAACAAAGATTACCTGTTTTGGGAATTGAAATAAGGTATTGAGGATTGATGCCGTAAGTATCCCTGTTGGACACCTGCCCCCCTGCATTTACTCCACTGACAAAAGATCCAAACAGAGTCTTATCAAAAGCTGTGGAAAGTCAGTGTTAATAACAACATGATGAACAGGTATGCTTGCTTTGATATTCAGGCTTTCATGGGTTATATTTATATCAATGGTCAGAGTGTAAGAAATTTCTAAAATCTTTACTTTATTTAATGTCCTTTAAGGACACTGATGTCATATCAAAAGTGGATATGACCTTTTTTGAAGAATTAATAATGTTATGATAAAAATGTCAATATTATTAACCATAAAGTCCTCTTAATAATCAATATAGAACTTACTCAGGTCAAACGTGTGACCACCATGTATCAATGACTCCTCATTTTCACATGAAAGAACATTTGCATCAATAGCCACTTGCCTGAAATGTAGAACATTTTGAACATGGTATTACAAAAATATAAAGAGATAAAAACCAATAATAAGCAAATGGAAATTTTATGAGTTGTAATTTTCTCTTGTAATTCATTGGTGACTTACAACAGTACAATTAATGGTCTCAATACTGCTATATCTGAATAATTTGGGAGAGCTTTACTTTAAAATAACAATAACTTGTATTATTGTTATTGGGCTAATTATCTGCAGTAAAGTTGATGTCATACTTATTGGACCTATGCATTCCAATGTATTATATCAGTATCAGAATGTCGAGAAGGAGACTTTGACGCTTCAGCAGCTCAAAAGTCTTCACAAATCAACCTATCCAAGCTTACTGATTAAAGCTACAGATGATGAAATAATATGCTGCTAACTGATTGATTTTCATAATATGATGTAACATACTTAAATGAAAGGCACATTGAGCATAACTCAGTTTTGGAAATGTGCGTTATAAATGTTATCTATTATTATCATCATCATCACCACCAATGCTAATGCCTAATGGTCCCTCAAATTGAAAGATGTATCTTTATTCATTCCCAAGATAATACTTACAAACTTTGGATGTGGCACTGGTAAAGCTGAATGTGTGAAAAGGGCGTGGCACATTAAGTGTTAAAATAATACTATGGAAACCATAAAACATTTATCATCAAGATATACACCATCCTAGCTATCATCAAGATATACACCATCCTAGCTATTCAGCTTTTATCTAAATCCCACACTGTTTGCATTCCTTACTTAATATTCTTCAATGGCGCAGGAGAGTATATACGGATCAAGAATGCTTTCTTGATACCACCATCACATGTTGAGGGGATGGCCATATAACGGCCTGGTTTCAATCTGTGACGGAAAGATGACTGAAGCTCAGTTGTATATACATTGTTCTTCTTGCCCTGAACCTCTGCAGCTATTGCTCTGCCGCAGGCCTTCAACTTGTCTCCTTTGATCTGTAAAAAAAAATGTTTTCATCCATTATAAAAATGTTCACCTACCATTTGTCATGCCCCCTGGGTGACTCAGCAATTAACAAAGAGAAAATGAATTATTGTGAAACCAAGAATGATATTATTTTGTAAAACTTTTATAACAAATCGCTAATATTAAATTATCATAGCCCAGTATCAGGAGTACCTAGGGCCCTAGCCGTGTAGAATTACAAAGGCAATCTTAATTAGGAAGCTTCCTCTCAAAGGGCAAGCCTGAATATAATTATTTTAGCAGACTTTTGAGTATTTAAAATGTTAAAGTCTGCCTCTTGGCCAAAAGTGTAATGCACTTGGTATCAGATTGGTTACAAATATTCATCATAAAACTCAGTTTAGTCTTTTGTCAGTAGACGCTTTAAGAGCAAAATCAATCGATCAACAAAAATATTTAAAAAATTTACCTTGAATACATCACATCTAATTGAAGCATTTTGTGCTTTCCTCTTTTGCGTGTGTTGAATCATTTGTATCACAAGAGGGACTGTTCCGTCCTCAAGCATGCCTGATAAAACAAAAAAATGTTGAAAACAAGGAAGAATTTATAGTAATAAAAGACATTAATTTAAAACTTATGATGATTAAGGTATATGAGCCGTTGGCTAAATGATACCTTTGGAATTGAACCACATACTATAGGCAGTATGAATACAAATTTATATCCCACATTAAGACATAGAATGTGCTATTTTTTTTGTAGTGGTGCCTTCAATAAGACATTGCAGTGTCAGTAAAGGCTTTAAATGTTAGTCATTACTTACTTTGCATAGTATTACTTACCTTCTTCTGTGACAGTAAAAGAAAATCTAGGGTTTTTCAGAACTTCACTAAAACCTCCCATACCGCCATCAGTCCATTCTCCAAAGACATTAAGTATAAAATCTGTAAAAGAATATGAAAATATTTTCAGTTCTACAAATTTGAAAAGGCAATATGTGGAATGACCTCCTTTTTGTTGTAGATAACCTTCCTGTAATGCACAAAGGTGATCGTTAAATCCTACATTTCATTTGCATGGCCCTCTTGATAAACAATTAGCCCCAAAAAGGAAGAGTGAAACAGATACTACGCTTTTTTTAAGAGGCGTCTTCTCAGTTTCTCTAAAGGTAGTACTTTTCTTACTTCTTCTTAAAATGATTCAGAAGTTAGAATTTTAGCATATGGAGTTATTGGTATAGTAAAGAGTCATTTGGTCTGGTTGCGAGACATGTAAGGTCTGCTGTATAATCTTCAATTCACCATCTAAAGTATGAGTGGTGAAAAACTGTGAAGCTAGTACATTGTTGCCCTGAGATATTGATGTTCACAGATGCCCAGGTAACCCATATCTGCTGGCTGTGAAAAAAAGTTGACCCGGTTGTTCTCAGATCTAGAAACCCTATAAAGAGAGCTGTAAGTTAATTGTATGAAAATTGGAAAAACCATTACCTCCCCAAATCTATTTTCAAGATTAAATAGAATAAAATATCATCATGTTCAGAATTTCAGGATCATTTGGGACATATGTCCTTCAGAGTCATTAAAAATATTTAACATTTTTTTCAAAATTGAGGCTTACACTAATCATACTCATGCTGACTTTACTGTTTTGGCTGAGTGCTGGTGCGTCGCTCAATGTAAAAAAAAATCCCGACTTCAACAATAATGAATGAGATAAACTACATTATGTCATTGAATTCAACAATGGTCAAGTACACATAAAAAAAGAAGCCTATAACTTTAATGGCAATGTTGTAATTCTAGTTTAATCGTGAGGAAAGAGAAAGGGGACAGGGATGGCGAACATCTTTTAAAAATATAAGATAAATATCTGTGAAAAAGTGAATAAAGTTATGCATATAAAAATTTACTGACTGACTTACTCATTGGATCAGACTTCCCATCACAATCGAAGTCTGGAGTAAGGGAACAGATAGTTGTCTGAGAGAAATATTTCATGAAGTCTTTGAGGCATATGTAAAATTCTCCATCATCTTTTTTGGGGGTTTTCTCATTGCTACTGGCTATCAGCTCCCATTGCTCGCTCCTGTGAAAGGAAGCGTTAAAATTGAGGACATAATCATTCCGTCATGAATTTGAAAAATCTGCATGTCAATACACTTCAGAAAAGATATAGTGAAAACGCTTATAACTTGTATTGCATGTATCTAAATAATTTGTTGTGATTAAAGGAAATA
Source organism: Dirona pellucida (assembly GCA_030265205.1). Lineage (NCBI taxonomy): Eukaryota > Metazoa > Mollusca > Gastropoda > Nudibranchia > Dironidae > Dirona > Dirona pellucida. Next base: position 17,686 of record JARDUL010228013.1, read on the forward strand.
ATGGTTCTAGCAAAACTATTTTTTTACCTGTAAATGATTTGACTTGGTTAGAAAGTTGAATTTACAGCCCCAACTGTGCCCTTTACTGTATGCTTCCAGCAGGTTTTTTTGTCCTACACTCCATAAACATGATCGGCCTGCTGCATAACTATCACTTCCTCCACTTTGATAACAGGTGAAGGATAACTTCACATGTGATTTCTGTTCTGAAACCCTTCAAGTGTTAGCCTCAGATTACGAAGGCGAATCTATGTTGATTTAAGTGGTGTTACAATAAACTGTCCTTGTCTGTAAGTGTGATAAGTTTTTTTCTGTCGCTCAAAGTTCCCTATATCTATTCTTAGCAAATAATTTCTCTCCAAGCTAGACTATGATTAACATCATTCAGCTCCATAACAATATCTTAGGCTTCATGCACAATTTGATGCAAGTGAAATAATAATTGTGCTAAAAATCATCTTATCATTTGTGCCCATGAAAAGGATAATCATACATTTCTTTAGGAGATAAAGAAAGTAAAGATTAGTAGAACACTTGGAGGCAAACATGAGGAGATAAAAACAGATTATTAGTATAAAGACTTCAGTAACTTTTATTACATGTTTGTTTGTTATCTGTTCCCTATAATACCATAATTAAACAGTGTAGGGACCAGCTCAGTGTCTGGCTGAGGACAGTGTACAAGGCAGAAGGCACCGCTGCGCAGACCCAGGTAAAATGTATCCAGGTAAAGTGCAAGTCTGTGCCCCGCTAGTACATATTACATATGGAGAACAAAAGATAGATAGCAATTATAACATGCATGTTTGGTAACATTTGCATTGCATTGCAAAGATGAGTAAAAAAGAATAACTTCAAATAAAATCATGCTCACTCATCGCTCCAAGGTCCCTTCCATTCACCACGGCCCCATGGATTACGAACACGGACTAATTTTGTGTTATCAATCTGGATAAAAAGATAAAAGTCGAATGTTATTCCAATGTCATTCTACAAAGATAAGATCTGCTGCTTCAGGCAGAGAAATATGAAATACATCAAACAATTATACAGAATGATTGATGAAATATTTATTGAATGAATTCCCTCAAAATTAGACTGGGCAAGGTAAGCTATCAACAAATATTATACCATTGTTATTTGGAAAGAGAAACAGCCCAGTAAAGCTTTTTGATTTCAAGTAAGATTTGAGCTACTTTGTTATCTTCAACGCCAAATAAATCAAGGCCCAATTTTTTACCAAGAAATCCCATATCTCATAATTCAGACTTCCAACTCATTTGAACTGGTCACAAAACAAGCACTTTTCAGTTTCATGTCAACTCAACTCAAATAGTTTCTTTAATACCACCCCCCAAAAAAACCTAAAAAACCCAAAACCCAAAAAACATCAAACAAACAAACAAAAAAAACCCAACAAAACAAAAACAGCCAAAAGGCAACAACAGCAACCTCAGCGTATCCAACAAGGGAATAGGCATGTCCTCCTACCAGACCTTGGTAATTGTCAAATTCATCCTGAGGAAAAATTATAAAAGCATAGGGATTTCAAAAAGGAAAGGTATATTCAAATCAACGGTTTTGAAAAAAAATAAAAAAATAAATTTATTTCCAATATCTAAGAATTATAAATAAGTGGCCTCATAACCTTAAGTTTATAATTCATAAAAAAACAACAACCCCAAAACAATCCCCAAACAAACACAATCATAAAATGCCTCACTGGAACAACACATGTGATTTGAGATCCAGTTTTCAATGCATTGGTGACGCGCTCATAAAATGCAATGTGAGATTCTCCTTGTCCACCGAGCTCAATACGTTCTCCTATTCCTCCAGTGAGTTGGAGATAAGCATCTCCTGGCTGTCCACCATAGACAGCATCATATGATCCATGCAACCTGTTGATAATGGGTGAAATATGGTAGGAATGTCTGTGAAAGGAGGTGGATAAATGCAAAACATGCTTTGATTCTTATTCTAGAAAACAAATATTTCTCAACTATACTGGAATATTACCATCTTTTTTTTGGAGAAAATAGCTTCACTCCCAGTTAAGGGATAAAAGTAAATAGAGAACACCACATAATCACATGATAGTATAGGAGAGATAAAAAAAGAAGACAATCTATCCCCCCATCTACCCCTCTCCCAATTAGCCCAGAATTACATCACTAAACACAATGCAGAACAATGTGTTGATCCTAAACCGATTACGTATTTTAAAATGTGTATGAATTAATACAATAAAGTAAATTTGTCAAATTAAGCCATTAAAAAGTATGGAGATGTTTTTGAAGATGCCAAACATGTTTTGGGTTATCATGTATCAAAGAGTCTTAACTGTTTTATTGATTTGCATACATTATTCAAGTTTTTCTTGACACCTTTCAAACACTGAGTAAAATTTATAGGAGCATTTTTTACCTTGCAAAAGCTTTCTCTAAGAGAGAAATCCAGACCTCATTTTCATTTGTAGAAGATCTGGCTCCCCAAGGAACAGTTCCATATAAAACTGGGATATAGTCATCAATATAAATATCTTCCCATCTTCCAAATCGAAAGAAACGTGCATGGAACACACCATCATATGCCTCTGAATTGGCAATATTGTAGGCGTCCTTTGGAACCACCTGCAATGAAAATCAATATCTGAGTTCTAAAAGTTATTCAAAATCATAACCAAAAAATCAGATGTTAAAACTTTTGCAAAAAGAATAAGGTAAATTTCACTCTTAAGTGTTATGATAAAGCAGGATGCAATAATATAAGATAGAATAAAATGAATTATACATGCCTTTTAATTCAATATCCATCGAACAGATATTTCAACTATCCATTATGGTGTGTGAGAATGTTCTGACTCAACTCTTGTCCCAAAAGGATTATGATAGTTTGCTACTCTGGCATAACGAAGGTAATACTTAAATATGAATGTTTTTGTGTAAGTTTGTAACGATAACACTGTTCACAAAATAAATATCCTCACCTTATCCATAAAAGCTGCAATTTTCAAGATCAAGCAGTTTCATGCAGTTAATTATAATTTCTGTTGAACTGCAACTCTCCATCAAACACAGAATTGATGCTATATATATATAAAAAAGTCACTGGATAATCTCAACTCACTTTGGTTAATGGCAACTCTTGGGCTTCAACGTGACCACTTATTGGGCTTGAAAAACATTTTTTTAAATTTCAGCAATATAGTTTCAATTACAAGAAAAGCAGTAACACCACATTGACAGCTGTCGACAGCTCTCTGCCCTGTTCTACACCTAAGATTAAGTCCAACAAAAGGGTCCCAATCTGACAGAAACGTCAGAGGGGAAAGGTTATCACCTTACATGTGTTACAATCTATTTAAAGTTTTATTTTTGTAACTGCCACTTAATCACACCATTGGTTAATCGTAACCATTTCCCCGGGCCCCATTCCCAATGAGTTGCGATCAAGTGATGTGGGGTGTATTTCAATATAAAAAAACTGCAATATCGATTCATGCGAATGAATATATAGAAACCTATAACTTAGAAATAACAAGTTTCAAAATGTCAGCAAATAAAAAGTCAAGGAAATTTGTTGTCTAATTAAGTTTATACCTGATTGATCATGTCATCTTTGTCTGCTATAGTGGCAACTGTAGACAAAAACCAACATGTTCCAGCTGATCCCTGGCCAATATCAAAACGAGTTGCTTGATCATGAAACAATATTGGCTCAGACAAAAACTCCTAGTGGAAACATACAAGGAATACTTGTTATTATTATCATTATTTGTATTGGATCTGTCACTAGGATTCTTTTCTACTGATCTTCAAGAGGACAAGAAACATATATTGCATCCTCTTAATACATATCAAATGTGTTGCAGACTTGCATCTCAACCTTCAAGTAAAGCTTATATTATATAATTGTTCCTTGTTGGAAGTTGAAGACTCAAAATCCCTTAAACATTTGAAATGGCATAGACAAAAGACAACATGAATGGAACGTTCTGTTAACTTGTTGAAAAATATTGACATTTTTCAAACCATTTAAATTCTTTGACACCTTGTGCCATTCTAAGAACTCCTCGCATTAATTTATTGAAGTGATAATGATAAAACAACAAAATCAAATATTATCATACTCACTCCAGGCCTCTTCCACTCAACACCAGGAGAATCTTGAACGATGGCAATTTCAAGGGGAAAATCCCTGTCTGTGTGCAATTCTCCAGGCCCAACAACTGGTCTTTGCTCTTCTTCTTCATCTGCTTGCTCTGATCGAAAGTCAACGGACTTCACCATCAAGCCTAAAGTATTTTGTTCATAGCCATCAATATCCAAATTATCATCATCCTCCTCATCAAAAGGAGTGTAATTATCATCATATCCATCATCATGATAATTGAAATTGTCTTCAATACTTCCTAACACATCTGCTTTCCCTTCCATTATTTCTGTATTTTCATTGTCATTTGCTTTCTCTGTCTGTTCATCAGATATGTCATTGTTGATTTTCTCTTGTGGTGGGTCTTCAGACACCTGATTTTCATTATTCTCCTCTATTCGTTGTTCACACATTTCAGTATCAGTACCCACGATATCAAGGTTTGTTTCAGGACATACTTCGTTATTGCTTTCCTCATGTGACTTTTCAGATGCCCCATTTTCATTCTTTTCCACTTTTTGTTCTTCTGAGGTTTCATTATCAATGTCTGCACCACTAAGGCATTTTTCAGGAATTACGTTTTCTTCATCATCTTTGGCCACCTCAGTATTATCACCATTTGTATTTTTTGACTCTTCGACGATATTCACATCTCTTTCATCTTGCTTAGCTTCATCATCTTCAGCCAGGTTTCTGTTTGATTCTTTTTCCACTCCTTGATGGCCAATATTTTGTTCTTCCTGTGGTTGAACATCAGTATTTTTTCTCTCATCTAAAGTTTGTTTCCCATTGTCTTCTCCACATTTTTCTCCCTCTTCCTTTGCGCAATCATTGTGTTTATTTTTTCCATCTTTGTGAGAACCAAAGCTACTGATAGAGCTTTGGCTACTTTGGCTAATACTCCTTTTCGAATGAGATTCTCTTCGAAAAGACCTTTCTTGAGGTGGCCTAGATGTTCCACAGCCCATATTTATTTCAGTGCTTCAATTGGACAAACTGTGGGCAAAGGACAGATACTTATTGAGAAAAACATAAAAAAAATGCTTTTGTAATAAATTCATTGCTAAGTATACAAAGGGACACTTAATTACCTGTTAAGGTATGAAGTCATGACATAGGAATTTGAACATCAAAATTTCATAAAAATCCTATTATCATTGTTCAACAGCATTTAGATCAGCTCCATGTCAAACACCAATTAACACAATGCTCCTGCATGCAGACTTGGACACAATGCAGAAAATCTCAAATTCCATGCAGGAAACCAAATGGTCAGGAATTATGGACAAACAAAATCTCAGGTCTTAACCAAACAGATGACTGGGGTAAAGACAACTGACACACCTATCGTTATTATCAGCAGTTTCAATTAATTTTGTGGGTGGCAGGTATTGAGGTACCCATGTAATATTACAAATCTGACTGCAAAGCAAAACACATAATGAAGCCCTGACAAGCGTGATTTGAATCCTAAAAAATTCAGTCAATATGTCCACAGCAATGCTAGCAAATTGTAGTCAACCGCTTATCTTGGTGAGCGTAGTGTAAAAACACTGTCATTTGATAAAACTGTTAAGAGTACGAAAATGTTTCAGGAAACAATAAACAAGAATAGAAAAAAAGACCATACAAAAATACAAAGCAGTGATTGAAACAGCACCTGCAGAGGATCAAATTGCCTTGCCTACAACAACATCAGACCGAGGCATGGGTTAAATCCCCGCTTTGGCAAGTTTTTCTATTGTCTCTTTTTGGCACTACCACATTGTCCTACTATTACTTTGTTAAAATTATCAGTGCCTGCTCCTTATACTTATATGCCTTATTCATTTGTGTTAAAATACATAATATATGTTGCCACATTATCATAATCCATTCATTATTGTAATGCAAATCATGGTGTAGACATTTTTAATAATTGACCAACAAATTGAGAAATGACCGCAGCACTGAGTTATGAAGATATCTAATCAGCCTCATTTCAGTCCATGTCCATATGCAATACTACAACACAACAACTACAACACAACATGTGTCGTTTTCACATCACTCAAATTCGAAACTTAAGCCTGCTCAGCGGTACTTTTAAGACGATGGCAGGAAAAACGAAAGCCACAGTAATATTTGAGAACAAATCCAAAGAAAAAATGTAAAGCATAATTTCGTAAGCTACCATTTATGAGAGGTTATCAATACAATTCATTTAAAGTCATATCTACCATTTAATTATAGCTTGGCAACGTATAAACATCTCTGCCAAAAACATATATAAATAATACGAAGTGGCTAATGTCGTAAACCAAGGTTGCAAAATTAGGTCATGCAGAGGTCATGTGTTGTTTTGATTAGGTCAAAGTTCTTTGTTTGGTAAACAGCTCATGGACCTTACCTAGCAGTCGACACATGAAACTGACAAAAATATAAAAATAATAATATTATCACCATTGGGGCTTACATAGTATAAATAGCAAAGAACAAGAGAGTTGCTGACATTTTATTTGTGTGCATTCATCAGTGGATAACAATGGATTCAACCAACCCAACTCCAACAGGTTCGCATAATAACTATACTAGACTACTATCTTCTAAGTTATTATTACCCTATTATTATTATGTAATGTAGTAGGTCTAGTCAGTAAGTAGTAGTCTAGTTAGATAGAATAGAGTGTAGAGTGCAGTGTAAGTATTATAGTGCAGACATAATCATAATGATATAATATGATACCAATGTGCTACCACACAGACACAAGACATAATCATAATGATATAATATGCTACCAATGTGCTACCACACAGACTAAATTCATGAGAATGAGAGAAAGATGAATTGGCAAAACTGAAAACTTTGCCTGAACCATCTACGTCAATTCAATTCAATTCAATATTTTGCGTGAATGTGAAACTCGTGAAGATATTACTGTCACGTAGACGTCTACTACTTCATTAGCTAGACTACTAGTAGTTAGGTAAGTCTACAGTTTCCGCTTGACTAGATGTCGGGTCATGATGTTTTCATGTTATGTAAAGTAAAGGTAGATATAATCTATTTATATTATTATAGTCTAGAAAATAGGTATGTTGATGTCTATGATATAATAAACACACTCCTTCAAAGTTATTGACGGTGCCAATTATTATCCCACCATCATTCTCTCTACTAGTAGACCATCAGTGCCTGCTGCCTCTTCATTAATTTTTAAAGTTATTGATATCATTATATTCTATTCATCAAATGGAAGATTGAACATATTATTTCATGAGCATCATTAGATCTATATAAAGTCATGCATAGATTCTGACCTAGAGGTCTAGAGTAAATTTAGATAGGTTAGTTAGATAGCCTGGACTTTTGTCTTTGTGAAATCGTCCTCAAATAGGCTAGGCCCAACACAAGTGTTAAGACTTATTTATATTTATAAGTTTGCCATCTTTGTGCCACAAAAACCGATAAATACATTTACATAAAATCATCTGTATAGATAGCTTATAGATCAACCACTCAATGTTAACGAAAGAAGGCAAATGCATCGATACTGCCATGATGGCATGTAGGACACTGAGAGCTGTTCCGCCCATCATTCACTCTAACGATAAAAATAAGCTTTATGTTGCTCATTATGTTACATATTTTTCCAACGCGTGATGATAACATCAATTAGGTACTTATATTCACTTTTAAATAAAATTACTCGCCATCTAGTCTAGTTAACAAAACAAAAAACACAACCGTCATAGAATAGTACGAACCGCCAATGGAGAATACCAAGAAAGTTTGGTTTTATTATAATATTTATTTGTTAAAATTTTTTAGAAACATTTAATTTGAAAAAAAAGCAAGTAAAGGATTTAAAAAAACATTGTGAAAACTAAATAAAAGATATATTAGAAATTAAGAAATAAATTGTAGATAAATATAATTTGTGAAGTAACTTGAAAACTTAAGAATGCTAACATTTTTTAAGTGGAATACTAAACTGCGAGGATGATTATGTATTCATCAGGGGAGGTAAAAGTACAATTTTTACTTTTTATTTTGGTCCTTCTTTTAGAATGGATAGAAAAACAATTTGAACTGTCAATTAATCTTTGGTACTCAGATTTGTTTGGACATATATTATGAATGAAAAACTAAATAGTAACAAGAAAATATATAAGGCCCAAAAAAATATTTGGTACTTGCTAAATTAGAGTCAAAATCATATCAAAATTAGCTGTCAACAAGTAGTAGTAGGAATAATATATCTATATAGAGCAAAGATATTTGACTTCTGGTAAATGCCTCCAACATCGTGAGCTTCAAGTATCACCTAAAGTCCTGATATCGCCTGCTATCTAGGCACTAGAAGTACTATGGTATATTGATGGCTACAATTGGATAGATATCTGTGTTAGAAGGTTCGCATTGAAGAGTTCTATGCGAGCCAAGTCTCTGGCAAAGAATGTAAACAGTGATCTTTCCCATGAAGTTGATAACACTTTGCTTCAACTTTTATCTGTCTTTCCTTTTTGCATTCTTGTTTGAATTCATTTCAATATTACATAATAACACTTGCAGACGTCTGAAATGCTTGAAATATTGCTTGATTTCTATTGTATTATTATTATATTGTAGTTTTGTGAATTTATTTTGTATATAATTATCAATGGGTCATAATGATGCAAAGTTCATACTAGGGCTAGTCCCCTGACGAAAAGACTAGTAATAGGGACAAAGCCGTCAGCCCAAAAGTTTTCACTTACCTGCAGGAACGCTGTAGATAAAATCACCACATTAAAGATAAGGATGATCATTCGTCACAATTTTGGAAAGAGATTTGCGGTATCTATGCAAAATCATGCTTGGCCTGTGCATTTTTACTCTAATTTTCTCCAAGATTATCTTCCCTCTAATGCGATGTCAACCACCTGCATTATCGACCAATTACAATTCAATCCTCTCCAAGGAAACCAACCACTAAAACCTGCTGCTCACACTTTGCCCCGTGCATGCAATTGCAATGTGTCATCACCGACAGGTGAACTATGCAAACACTCTGGCTGTGAATGAATGACACTTTGAAAGTTGGAACATACAATTTCATAGATTTTTCTGTACTTCCCGAATAACAAGGTTAAATAGCAGGAAGTAGATAACGTAAATAACTTGTCTTTTTAATACTTCAGTTTGTATGGTTCCTGATTATTATTATTATTATTATCATTATTATTATTATTATTATTATTATTAATATTATTATTATTATTATTATTATTATT
>JARDUL010228124.1:0-17765 GCA_030265205.1 Dirona pellucida
CCCCCCCCCCCCCCCCCCCAAACCGCCCTTCCTTCCTCCCAAGCGTGTTTGATCTCTCTTTCAGACCTTAATCCTTCTCAGCATATGTCTTTACTCACCATTTCAGTACATTATGATGTAATTTATTTTAAGTTTTAATTCTAATCGTGTACAATTTATTGATCAGAATGGATTACACTACTTAATCTTTTTCTTAAGGAATGTGGTGTGGACAAAATATTCAAGCTTGAGCCAGGACAAAAATCTCTACCAGGATGTAGCAAGTGAGTTGTCATGAAACAAAGTATGCCACGGGCCGTGTCTATATACCTTACATAAACTATTAGCACATTTTTGGCTCAATGTTATTCAATTGAATTATAATGCTCAAAACATGTTGCTGATACAGAGGTTGTTGAAAAAATTCATGCTGCATAACTGCACAGTTTTCATAAATGCAGTGTTTGATAAGTATCCATAAATGCATGCTAGGTATGCGTTTGTGAAAGAATTCACCCTCTCATGGCATTAAAAGTAAAAGAAAAAAAAAGGAGAGAAAAAAAAATAAAAGAAAGAGAGTAAAGACAGTGAAAAACCATCAGTCTTGAAACAAGTATGTAAACTGTGATATCATCATCTTGTAAAACGATGCACACTTGTCATGCATCTCACTGGTGCCTTCTGTGTGGTTCATAGAAGACTCACATGTCGCCAATGACAGAATGATTGCGATTGAAATTGATAAAAAAGGGTGTTAAAGCTGGAAAAAACTCCCACCAACTTAAGACTGTGGAAGTTGAAATATGATGTTGAAACTTTATAGATGGATATTGTACAAAATCATTGATATCTTTTACGTTTGTCATAGTGCAGTGACTGTCAGTATTTTCCTTACACTGTTTTACATAATGTTTTAAACATTTTTAAAATTATTTTTAGGCGAATATATCTTGTGAGGCCCAGGATGTTAACCATGAAATTTATAGCTGATCACATCAACACAGAGTTATCTAAAGGAGAAAAAAGATCTTATAAAATTGTCATGGTGCCAAGAAAAGTAAGTTTATATAAGTTATTTGTACACGATTTGACTCTATAATCTCATATCAATGCTTTTTAAAATGTTGATTCTTTTAATTGGCTCTAAAGAATTAAATTTAATGTTTTCTTATTACTTGCGCAGCCTATATATATACAAAAAAAGCTAGTGAGAGGCTGGTAGCTCATACAACAATTGACATTACGTGTCTCCGCTACAGTAATGTGAAGCAAACAAAGTGATTATTAATGCTGGTCTGTGGAAGATTTCTTTCTCAGCTGGTACCAAGTTCGACAATCAGAGGAAGTTTTAAGTATCTTGCCAAGGATTTGATGTGACATTATTTTGTGGTTGACATATATATATATTTTTTTCATTTCATTAGATCCATAAATGTGAAGCCATTCTTGAGAGTGAAGGGGTCATGGGATATGTGACCATTGATGAATTTCCCCTAGAGCTGCTGCCCATAGATACTGACATCTTGTCCCTTGAATTGCCAGAGTTTTTCAAGGCATTTTATTTGGTAAGCATTGTGTTTTGTTACAAACTGGACATACTTGATTGTGATTTGTTGTGTCACAGCAGTTTGAGAACTAGGTTAATCGGTATTCAATTAATTCACAGTAAACTTACTTATGGAATAACTATGTCTTTTACTCGTACTGTAAGATGCTGTGTTGTGATGTCAACAGCAATTGGTTGCTTGAAGGGTCACATCTGTGACAGACATGCCATTTTCCCCGTTTTTGCCACAGTTTTGATTGAATACTTGAGGATAGTGTTTTGGTAGCCCCATGTCCAGCTCTGAATAGAGCATAAAGCATAAGCAAGGATGTAAAAGCCCTGACAACCGCCACTTTTGGACAAGCACAGAGCTTGTAAATGGATCAAAGATTTAGACCAAGCAGGTGATCAGTCAGATATGTCCGAAATTCTTTATTGGCACCATGATGAACACACCGTTCTGTATTAATAAGGAAAAGGACATTATTGTCCTTGTTAACCCTCTGCTATATAGACTAAAGATTAAATGTGAAATGACAAGTGATGGTACAGGGGAGCACAAGTTGCTGCTCTCGTTTGAAAACAGTTCCATCACAACTACCACGACTGACTTTATATGGATTTATCTTTCAAAACATTTCACTAATTGTATTACATTCTTGTATTGTTGGAGAGATTAGATCCAGCTCTTTTAAATGACATCTCTGACTCCAGATGTGTTAAAATGGCGTCCCCAGCAAAACGATCAACGGACGCAGTCACTTTGGGATGCAGGGAACCTGGGTTGTATGTATCTGGGGTCGGATATATTACAGATTCTTCAAGGCTTTGTCGTACAAGTCCTGTTGTAGATGAGCTGTAAACATGAGTGGCTGCCTTTGATTTAACTTTACTGTGTCAAAGTGGATGTTAAACCTCGGTTGTAAGCAGCGTCGTCCTTGTCGAAAAATTGTATTTATGCCTATCAAACGTTGAGTGTTCCGTTGCTCCTGTGGGGCAAATGTGCTATTCTAAAGCGCTTCGAGCACGGTAATGATGGTGGATTATTGCTATATAAATGCCATTCATTAGACAAAAAATTGTTAACTTTAAAGACAATCTCTCTGCAAATAACTATCTCTTGTCTTAAAACTTATAGGAAAACGATACGACATGGCTGCATACAGCAGCGTCATCACTACTCAATGTCCAGAGATTATTTGGAAGGATCCCCAATGTACACTGCCTGGGAAATGGATCCAAGGTAGGTTAGAGGATAATGATATAATAGCACTGGAAGTTATAAAAATAGAAGTAAGATCATGATTTTTATGAGGAATGCTTTGCTCTAGTCTTTGATTTGGCTACTCGTTTCGTGTTCCTCCATAATATTATTACATGGAAGCATTGGGTCCGCTCCATATTTTGCAATGAATAATTTTAAAAAAGCAAAAAGGCATCCTCATGGAAAAATGTGCACACCCCTGTATTGATTCCTGAACACAGAGTTGGCAGCTTTATTGACTACCAGGTTATCAGCCCAGTGTAATCTGTCTTCTCTATTGGCGTCATAAGTAAGATATTGATCAGCACTAACCGGATAATGTTAATAAACTCATTTATTTACCATTGGTGTCTACCTGCCAGTTATTATATTAACAGGGAAAGGGGGGAGGGGCGAGGGGGTCATCAGAAACCATGTTACACTTCATATGTGGTTAAGATATTGTCTAGATACTATGCCATAATTAATTATTTGATGTTATGACACAGATACAGATACAAAATAACATTTTTCCCAATTCTAATTTTTTAAAATATTGAATGAGTATATCATGTTTTTGATATATTTTCTTTTCTTTTTTTCTTTTTTTTCCACCCTGTAGATGGTGTATGAGCTCATGCAGTCTATGTTTGAATGTCACAGGGACCAAAAATCAACAACATATAATGTGGGTCATCTCTTTATTATTGACAGGGGTAAGTGTCTTGTCGTTGATATCAATACCTATGATATGTGCTTATCTTAAAAGAAGGACAAAACATGGTAACTTTCCATCGAAAAATTAAAAAAAATATTACTGGGGTAGTAATGATGTAATGCCACTTGTCCCTTGATTGAGTTGATGCCACTTGTCCCTTGATTGATGTGATGCCACTTGTCCCTTGATTGAGTTGATGCCACTTGTCCCTTGATTGATGTGATGCCACTTGTCCCTTGATTGATTTGACATTCTACATTGTATGAGAACCTGATGTGTTTTGAATTTATGGGACCTGCACTACTGTGGAATAATTCAAGATTTAAATTTTGTTCAGCTTTTAAATATTTTCAAATGTCAACAAAAATATAAAGTCATATTGAAATTATGTAGCCGAAGAAAAATATATTGCTCTAATGATGTTGTTAGAACAATGATGATACTGTAGTGTATATCCTTTCATCACCTTTCATTGTTTATTCCTTCCATTGTTATTGTGGTTGTTTGTAATCCTTCACAGATATTGACTATGTTTCACCTCTTTGCTCTGCCATGACGTATGAAGCATTGCTTGATGAAACATTTGGAATTGATTGCAGTAAGTAGTTTATACAGTGTAGACTAGATAAATGGATATTGGAAGGGACCATCAAAGATTGTCATTGTAAGAGTAAGTCGATATACAGTGTCTATTACAGTGACAGATAGGAGCTACAGATTTATGGGGATTGAATCAGGGTGTTGATATAGGTAATTAAGGGTTGAAGATATATGCAATTTTCTCTGAATCTCTTTTTATTGATGATATCAATAATTTGGCAAGAAGGTACAGAAAATGTAAAAAAAAAAGTGTGATCATCTATTTTATTACCATTTTTTCACAATGTCGACTCTAATGATCAACATTTAACGGACATGCTGTATATCTTGTTTCCATTCAGGTATTATTGATTTTGGTGCTGAGATTACAGGGGATAACAAGGCATCCAAGCAGCTGTTGACTAATGAAGAGGAGGTAAGGATACATCATGTTGGTATGTCACCATGCTTTGTTTATCACATCTTTACTTGTCTGTGTATGTTTGTGTGTATTTGAAGTAGAAGAGTATGAATCTCGTGCGTAATGGTTTATGTGGTCACATTGGGGTGTGATGACCAATCGTTTGAATCCTGTGTATCTAGATGTGTCTTGTGATGCCTGCCCCAGCAAATTTAATATTAAATTTACTATTTGAACACCAACTTCTTCTTGGTTGAACTAGGCATCTTTGATGTCAGCAGCGGCACGCAATTGTGTTGTACATTGCACCATTCAAAATCATGGATAGTGAAAGAGATAGTAATCTCAGTCGTCAACAGTGAACGAGGGAACATTATATCTAGTGTAGAATGTTTTGTTGTCTTTCACAGATATACAGTCAAATCAGAGACAGACATTTCTCCCATGTATTTTCATATCTAAGTTCGAAGGCGAAGGATTTGCAAGCAATATATGAGGTACCGATACATTACTTACTGATACATTACTTATTCCTTTCAATAACTTTTGAATTGTGATTCATACCTTATTTTCATTTGAAAGTTTAAAAAAATGTTTATACGCTACTTCGATCCAATCTTTTTTATTATCCAAGTTTTTTGTTTGTTTATACCCTTCATCCCCCAAAGCCCCTTTTTAATTTTGATTTTAGATAAAGATAGACAGATTGAAAATTAATTCTTAAAAAAAAAGACTATACTAACATTGAATGCAGCGATTTTGTTATTAGGATTAAATTTTTTGTTATATCATTTCAGAAAAAGAATAGCTTGAAAAGTGTTGGGGACATGAAAACCTATGTTGCCAATGAATTAAGGGTTCTGAAACACCAACAAAAACTGCTTGAATTACGTAAGCATCTCCTTTTGGCGGTCATTGATTTAATACACTACTGATAACATATATGCTAAAAATAATTTATTGCACTAATAATCAACAAGGTGACTGGGGACAGGATTCAAACCCATGACCTTTGCCTTGAGAGTTTGCTGTCTCAACCACTGGGCCATCATGCCTCCTTCATTTTGGTGTGCTGAACACAAAAAATTTAAGTCTGAATATTTCCCTTTGAATTTGAATCACCTTTTGAAAGATATGTTTTACCACTTCAACTTCAAAACAGGACATTTTTTGTTTATAATAATATGTTGTTTTGTCATTGGGAACCATTTATAGCTGTTCACAGTGTTAGAAATAGGCCCATAACAGATCTAACATTATAAGTTTAAACTTCCTTTTACACTGCTAGGCCTTGTCAAAGGCACCATCTCCATTTTGAAGTCCACCTTTGACAAGATTTGGAAACCTGAATTTTGAAAACTGTGGAAGATCATGAAGATTCTAGCCTTTGCATCTGAGGTAATTATAAAGAATTGATGATTATGCTATTGGAATACTTTTCAGATATCGGAGCCTGTGAACATATAATGAAAACCAAAGTTAAATCTGACTTTGAGGAGTACATTAAAACAGAACACAGTGAGTTTTCTTTTTTGATATTGTTGTTAATAATTTTAATATTGTTGTTATTTTGAAAAGCTAATAACCAATAGGTGTAAATTGATTTGAGAATGAATTTATTTTACAATGGATAGACTCAAGTTAATGCCAAGTTTCAAGAGAAAGATAATTTCAAAGGCAGTGCCTTCTTTATAGATATCTGACAGTGACGAGATGTGCAGATCCAATACAAAAGTACAGATTAGAAACTATGAAATTGAATGGCCCTGACATAAATCTTCCCCTGCAAGATTTGATCCTGAAACTAATGCATTGTAAAACTTCAAGTTAACAATGGCATTATCCATTGTGTCAGGGGATGCCATTTGTTATTTATTATCTTCTTAGTTTTGTAAAGATATCCGTGGTATAATGATATTGATATATCATTTATATATATAACATTTTATCTGGCGTAAGGTCTTGTTAAAAAAAATAAAAATAACTACAGTGCAACTTCGGGATAACGACATCGCCCGGGACCTGAAAATTATGTCGTTATCCAGGGGTGTCGTTATCCCGAGGTTTTCAAGATGGCGGAAAAAGGGGGCGTGGTGGTAGTTAAACACGTGTTCTCATTGGTCGATAACAAAGCGACGACGTTGGCTATGAGTAGGCTCGAGTAGGGCATCTCATTGGACGGAAAATAAGCGTTTTATTGGCTAAGAGTACAAGATAATGCTGGTTGGAAACAAGGTTGCCTATTTCGCTAGATTTTTTGTATCAAATGTTGGTGTCAACTGCCGATTATCGCTATATCAATGTCGCTAAACAGGGGTTTTACTAAAAATGTATGTCGCTATTTTGGGTTTTTTATTACTAATAATATATAGCAAAAAAATCGGGACCAGAGGTCAATGTCGCTATCCAGGGGTTGTCGTTATTCAGGGGTGTCGTTATCCAGAAGTTGCACTGTATAACATGTTATCTGGCCAAAGGTCTTGTTAAAAAAACCAAAAACAACTAAACCAATTGAGGTAATCATTTATTATTTCATTGTTGTTTGAAGGTCTTCTGGAAGGGTCAGACACAAGTGGGAACATAAACTATATTGAAGAGTGTATTCATAAGCAAGTAAGTGATTTGTCTTCTCTAGTCTTATTTTATTCAATTACACAGACTGCTTAGGTGATGAAATTCCCCTAGCACTTTTTATCAGTGACGATAATTTTTGCTGGATCTGTGGAGTTTTAAGAATTTCATATCATGGAAGGGTTTTCCTCGGTATAAGAAGTGATGACTTTCAGTAAAACTATTTTTTTCTCAGAAGTTACAAGGATTTCATGTTAAAAGGTACTCCTTTGTATTATTTTGTATTATTTTCAGTGTCTTATAACTAAGGGGTATAGAAACAAATGATACATTTAATTAGTTTGCTGGTCATAAATTGATGTAATAGTAATATTATGTTGTGATTGAATATTATTGTTATCATCATCATCATCATCGTCGTCGTCGTTGTCGTTGTCATCATCATCATCATGACCATCACCACCACCACCATTATCGTCATCATCATCATCATCATCATCATCATCACCATCATCATCACCATCATCATCATCATCATCATCATCATCATCATCATCATCATCATCATTATTGTTATTATCACTGCATCCCACACAGTTCTCCATTGTACTGACGCTGAGGTTGATGTGTTTGCTGTCACAAACCCAGGAAGGGCTGAGTGTGAAGGATTACAAGTCTTTGAAAACTCAATTTATCCATGTAGGTAAACATTTCTTGTAAAGGAAATCATCATTGGTTTAGGAACCTTTGGTCTACTTCAAAGTTGAAAAGATAAATATCAATTATTGTGAAGGTATGAATAGCTGATTAAAGTTATAAACTCTTTAAATTCTTCAAGAATTAATTTTTGTGATGCATAAAAAAACCAACATGAAAATAATGTCCTGAGCGTATATTTTACATAAATAGATTACCAGTTAAAAATTCTTGAATCTTTGATAATTTTATAAACTATTGTTTTTCTTGTTTTGTTTATTTTTCTTATTAGAGTCATGGATTTGAACATATGGTGACTTTGTTCAACTTGAAGAAACTTGGTCTTCTGAATGAACAGGAATTTCCGTATCAGCAGCGGAATGCGAAACCAGGCTCCATCACCAGGAAATCAAATTACAAGGCTTTGAATAAAAAATTTGCCCTGGTGCCAAAAGTGGACGATATCGACCTAAAAAACCCCAATCACATGTCATACGTGTTTAGTGGAGCGTACACACCACTGCCTTGTAGACTAGTTGAGGAGGTACTGATTGCATTTTGTTTGTTATTCGTATGGGCTTTTCGTGGGAGGAGGGTGATTTTGTTCTTTATTTATTTCTGAAAACTGTGTGGTACCTATTGATGCTAGGCTTCGCCGCTGTACAGTATTAAGTTGGTTGTCGATGTAGTTCTATTTTCAGAAACAAAATCAACACTATTTTCTGCATGCTTTCTTGTTTCAACAAAAAAAATTAAAAAGTGATCTGTTCATCAAATGACATTGGTATCTCTGTTGATACAGGCATTAACCCAATTGTTTAAGAACCTTTTATTAACAATTTTGAACTTAAAATCTTTAAATGCTATATTATTATATAAGAATAATTTATCTAATGTCTACTGCATGGGTTGGAAAATTCCCCTTTTTTTCTTTGATAGCTAAAGCTGTAATAGAATTATTTGTTGGTCGATCTCAGCCACCATTTTGTTTTTCATGAATAGTAAAGATGTTAAAACTCTTGACTTTACTATGTTTTCAGATAATGTTGAATGGGACAAGCACCACAAGCAATCTACATGAATATGTGAAAATCGAACACTCAGGAGCAGGTGGGTTGAACAAAATTGTTGTCTACTGTTGTACACTTATCACCAAAAAATGCCTTGAAATGTTTCTTCTGAAACAACCATTAGTCACCATTAGTCACAAATCTTTAAAAAAATGTCCTGTGGAATTCATCAGCCAGTAGAGCCAGGTGCTTATCCCAGTTTCTGTAGCGTGAAGTGGACAAATTGGCATTAGCTACTGATCTATCTTAGATTACTTCCCCAGCTGTGAGCCGGTACCCATTTTTACGCCTGGGTCAAATGAGGCAATCAAAACATGGTATCTTTCCCATAGACAGCAACACAATGCTGAAGGTCAGGTTGGAACTTGTACTAATTGAAACTGTAGGTTATTTCTACATTAGTCTAATCTATTCATAATGATGAGCAAACTTTTTATTTACCTTAGAATCTTAGCGTCATTATTGTTCATCACTTATGATTTGTGACTTTCTTTGTGTGCATTTTATAGGCAAAGAGAGTGGATCTGGCCCTGCAATGAAAGTGTTTATGGTTTATTTCTTGGGCGGCTGCACCTTCAGTGAAATAGCAGCTTTGCGTTTCATGGCAAAATTACATGGTAAGTAATTTATCCCAGATAGTAATAGGAAAAATTATTTTTAATTTAAAAAAAAATGCTTTAGAGGCTTCATGTATGACTGGCATACAAGTGCACTGACTGTAATATGTTATAATACAACTGTCATATATATGTAAGCACTGATGGTGGTAGTAGAGGTTGGGAATATAGACAAACAAAAGGGATGTTACTCTTAGAGTCATTGAAGCTGCTTTTTAAGAATCTTGATCCAACAATTTATTTGGGTCAATTTACAATGAATTCCAGTGATGTATTAAAAGGGTTTAGGCTTTTAATGGTAATATCAGGTCACAAATTGAAGTAATTTTAGTGTTAAAGATCCTACTGTCATTCTGATTTTATTTTTTAATTGCTTTTTTGTTTTTTTAGTTATCAAATTCTAATGTCAAAATCTTTAAAACAGCGTGATTGGTGAATTTCAAAGTAAAGAATAACATTTTTAGCCATTTAATTGTTGATGTCAGTGCAATGTTTTTTAGCATAATATTATGGATAACCAAAATATATATTCAAAACAATATTCTTCCCAATGGCAAATTACGCCAGTTCTCTTTCAGACCTTCTTACTAGAATGTAGATTTAGTGGAAGTTGACTGAATCTCACTTTCTCATTCTCAGGTCTTAAAGTGATGATAGCAACAACTGCTATCATAACTGGGAACAGCCTTTTGGATTCGGTGATGGAAAAAGTGACAAGATGATGCATCACACAAATGCTTTAGAAAACAAGAAAAGAATGGGCCTTACTTAATGTAACGAAAGCACCAACAACTACTAAGCTTTGGAGGACTATTTCAAATTTTGAAGTATGCCAAATTAAGCAATTTATTATCCGACTGTATCTGTACCAGTTATTCCAAAGTATCTTACAAACGAGCAATGCTTACACAGGTTACAACTGAACTCAATATAAAGCATTCCAATAGCGAAATGAATGTTTGTAGATCATGTCCATGTTGCTTGATGTATGTTTTATTGGCATCCAATTTGGTTTTTATGTCTTTGTGGCTCTTAATTAAGTTGTAGAAGATGATCGATGGTTACGGTCACCAGTTTATATGTAATTTATTGGAGGAATGTTAGGTGTTGTTTAGAGGCTTCTAGGTTTTATGATAATGAGTCTACGATGACCATGATTCAAGATGTGTAGGGTATTTTACAATTAATTTT
Source organism: Dirona pellucida (assembly GCA_030265205.1). NCBI lineage: Eukaryota > Metazoa > Mollusca > Gastropoda > Nudibranchia > Dironidae > Dirona > Dirona pellucida. The sequence goes on from JARDUL010228124.1 coordinate 10,632, forward strand.
TTAAAAGGCAATTCAAGAGAAATACTTGTGGGTTTAGCATGGTGCGTAATATGTCCGGAATTATGTTCCTTTTGCTCGTCTTCCACTAAAGAGACCTTGACCTCAGCTGAATAACGGCGACCTCCAGTTGCAGAAATATGTGGCCTTCATTAATTGCTAAAACCTGAACCCACAGTACTTTGTGTCCAAATTGATTGTAAACTTGGATGCCATAATATTGCCTGAAATTGTGATAGTGCTCAAGATAATTATAAAGCCAAAAATATAATGGATATGATTAATTGTTTTTGATTGTCATATTATCATAATGATTTAAAATGTACAAGAGAATGTGTTTGAGTCATTCATGATTATGAAATAAATGTGATTAAGATAAGGATGCAAGAGTAAGAATGAATGTGTAGTGTGCATGTACAGATGATGAATAATTGGAAAATAATAATAATATAGTAATGCAGTGCCAGAATAAGACAATATTCAAGATCAAATAGATTACTAGAGATATAGGGAATTGAATGAATGCCTGCAATAGCACCCATTGCTTTGCCTATAAAATCAGTCCTTAACCAGTGAGTGGTGAGTGCAAATCCTTTGCTATTGAAGAAAACAGTAAATCTTGCATCCTAAGAGCATGATGTAGCAATTGAACTTTGCATTTATTGAGATTATCATAAATCCATAATATATATTAAAAAAAATTCAACAAGAAACAAGCCAATGGTGTGTTAAGAAACATAAAGGTAATGCACAATTGACTTACTAAAAAAATTTGGATAGATTGTATGCAAAATATAAAAACAGGGAAAATGGTATCGCTTCAAATGGTATCGCTTCAAATGGTATCGCTTCAAATGTAAAACAAGTAACAAAACAAAGAACATTTCAGGTCTCCCATTTGTGTTTTTACATCTCTTATACATGAAGATACTTTGCTTTGAATGAGATCCATGTTGAAGCAGCCTTGGCTGATACCTAAATTTTGCCTGCTTTAATAGGTTGTGAACATAGAAATGCTGTATTGAATCTTTGGTGATAGTTTTTAGCAATCAAAGCCAGTATTTTGGTTTCTTTAAACTTTAAGCTTACCTCAGTGGTTGAATATATGAAATTTTTGTTCTTTGTTTTGAATATGTTTTGACTATTGATGTGGACCAATCACATGCTTCATTGCTGAAAGATGTTTTACAATGATACAATAAAAAACTATTTATTGGACAGATGACTTCATTGTTATGATTCTTTCAAAGTAGTCTATTTTCACTCTTTTATGAATTAAACTACTCTTGAAAACACTTGCTCCAGAACCCTCTCAACTCTCAATATGCCACGCCATTTTCTTTATTCATCACGCCTAACTTTGTATTTTCATGAAATTTGGGAGGTTTATTGTGAAAATTTATATTTGAGGAATGAGTTAAGATAGAGCCTTGAAAACAGGGTGACCATTAGATAGTGTCATTGCTTATAATAAATGATATAAATCAAATCCAGTTCAAATCCTTAGAACTTTGATTATCAGCTGGCGCAATGAGTTGAAATGATGAAGGTTGTGTTAACAAAAAAATAAGAGGACAGCGAAAGTAGGGCAGCTATAAAGGGACATCATCCATGAAAACAAATATTTGACTTCTATGTTCATCACATAAGGATTTTGATATTTGTCGAACAGTGGCAACGTAAGGGTTAAAGGAAATAACTCGCATAATTCATGGTAATTCTGTGGTTCTGTTACAACACCTGAGTCTCCTGACGACCTGAGTCATCATTGGCACGTTATGACTTTCTAAAAATATGTCCACTGGTTGTTAATGGCAATGTTAAACGTTAATGTTTGTGTCTGGTCCCATTCACTTTTATTTCTATTCATTTCCAATGATGATGATCCAAGAGTACTAATCATCCTAAATGATCCCAGCAGATGAATTCATCATTTTGTTCCACTTCGCTTCAACCTTAGGAGTTAAAAGTGGCTATGACATCTTGGTGGATTCTTTGACACTAGCATAAGGGTTAATATGGTTGCTCTAGGGTGCTGAAATTCTAGGTTTGAATCCTGTATTAGGCTAATTTTGTCTTGGTGGTACCTTTGTTAATTTTCAATTCAAGGCTATTTGTGGAAATTACAAGGTCGTTTGGGATGCTGCCTGCAGTTACAGAAACACGTTACTTACAATAATTGTCAAGTCAAAACATGTGCCCAGTTCTTTCCGCCCAGCTGTCAGTGTAGAAACTAAAGCTGTTCTCAGTTCCGATTCATGACTAGATTCTGGCATCGAGTCAGAATCGGAGTAAATCACAACGTCAGGATCAGTAATAATAATAATTCTTGATTCTCGCCGACTTGAGCATTCTATGGGAAACAATTTAGTTGTGAATGCCCAACTCTGGGCAAGCAAGTTTAAAATAATATGCTTTCAGACTATAGCGGCAATGAAGTTGTATGATTGAAACAAGAGAACACAGGATTTGAACCTATGAACTTTCAATCACACTGGCTCCCCCCACTATAATAGACACACTATTATGAAAACACCATTAGGACTAGGGCACTCTTTCTAGTTCTTGATAGGATTTTCGTTATAATATATATATATAATTGTTATGACTTTCCCTTCGCATAAAAGTATGCCTTACTTCATCCTCAAACCAGCAGCGGCTACGATAACACGCCTCTTTTATTAGAACCAAAAGGCAATAAAAATAAATAAATAAATTCTATAAACAAAACTTGGGAGATAAAAATTTTATTTTGATTGTATAGGGCAAGAAGCTTGTAAACCACTTTTCTATCTGATTAATTTCACCCTTTTCGCAATTAATAATAATAATAATAATAATAATAAACTTCATTCATCCTTTCGGAAATTTGCCTTACAAACGTAAGACCATCACTATGTGACATGAGGAAATACTTGACACATGTCATTGAAATTTCAGAGAACTGAAAAAATTTATAGCAAACACATCACATAAGAAAAAGAACTAAAGAGTAAAACAAATAGTAATTATTTCGCAACTCACTACATTTTGGCTTTTATGTTTATCTTCCAATAACAAAAAAAATACTCGAAAAGTTTTTAAATTCAAGGACTATTTTGAAGCATTAATAATGTTATACAATTCTATACCAAATGAACATGGGAACACATTTTAAACATCACATTCATTGATTTTGGCAAGAACAAGAACAAGTTTTTTTTAGGAAATAAATTTTATGCTGCAATAAAGCAACTAATTAAGTTTTAAGTAGTGTCTTGATTATATATTCAACACATCTGATTGTATTTTAAAAAACCAAACAGTTGCTAGATGTATATCAACAACAATTGAATGGAATTAACACAAAGTGATTTACGCTTGCGTTTATTTATATTGCTTAATGCTGTCATAGTATAGTAAGTAGTTTTGTCCCAAAAAAATAATTTTTATATTTAATTTGAGAATGGCACAGCTTATCATCTAATTATAATAAATTATATTACAATTCATATATATTAACTGCTGGTACATCAACACAAAAATGAAATCCATTCTATACAATGGTTTTGTATTGCTTAATGCTGTTATTGTAAATCCTATTCACACAGTGTCAGGTGTGAAATATTAAAAACCGGTCAATCAACAGACTATGGCATAGTTAATTCGTGTCATGGAGGCAGATTTTAGGAAGAATATTTCTTTTATTCTAACCACACTCTAACCAACAAAAGACTAGTTTCTTTGGAGATAATATAGTGAATTAAAATCAATAAGTAAAAAACAAAACAAAAACAAACAAACAAACAAACAAAAAACAGGTGAAAATGGCACCTCAACATATCATCTGATTATATATTCTATGTGTAAAAAAAATAAATCAACAGTTAACATAACATCATGTATATTATGAAATTTATACTCTATGGTGCACCGTTCTATTTTTTTTTTAAATTGTTCATATAGTGCGCAATTTCGCACAATATTACAATTATTAGCCACGGCTGCTTATTTTGCCCAGAATTGAGCATCTTAGCTATCAGACCGCACGAGACATTAATCACCGGGTAGTTAGCACTGAGGCCGGGTCAGCGGGGTCGGATTGACCTACTTAATGGCACTCATAATGGGCGTCTGATAAGCGATTTTTTACAATCTTTCACTCACGATACCCTCTCCAGTTCTCATTTGATGTTTACAAAGTGAAATTCAAATTAAACACCGTTTATATCTTCTTCCATTGTGCAAATGTCAAGGTTCTATGGTCCGTAGAAAATGCAGTTTTAATCGTTTGAAAAAGGCAATAAATAGTGATGATCTTAAATGTGGGTGTTTTTTTAATTTAATTTAATTATTTTCATTTACTGCTCACCAAAGGCTATGGATCTGAATCGTGATATGATACTACAAGTTTTACTTTGTGTGATTTTTATGAAAATGAGTCTGACATTAATGTCAGTACGATGTTGTAAAGTTAGCAACCTTAGTAGTTTTACCAACAACTAATACGACAGATAACTAGACTGGTGTGAAATTGGATAATACTATTAGACACCAAACTCGATGTTTTAACAAACCATGTAGACTCTGTTGCAATCGCTCTCTGACACCAAAAGAAATAGATGCAAGAATAAAAGCAATTTCCCAAGCGACTCATTTCAACCAAATTGGCATGGTCGGCAGTTTATGGTTTTGTCTGTTGCATGCCTGAATTTTCATAGCAATCGGAGGTGAGAGTTTTGTTTTGATCATTTTCTTAGAGGGACAACGTAATTGGGAAAACATTAATTATAGCATTTTAAAACTACCTAACCTAAATAAACTTTCTTTTAGAAACAAAAGAAAAGGAGGATTGCACAAAAAGTGGAATATAAAAATTTAAAAGCGAGTTAAATACATTAGTAGAAAAAGCAACAGCAATTATACATCATAGAATCAGATTTTTAAAAAACCTGATTTTAGTTAATTTTACATCCACTGTGTGAAAACCATTTCAAATTTTTTTAATTTTAAAGGCAGGCAACTCACAAGTTAAGAAATTTGTCATCTAAAACAATACAGGCACTGTTATGCCTGTGTAGATGAGGCTGCTTTTTGTAAAAAAAAATTCTTTACATCATGCCTTGACACAAAAAAAACTAATGTTGTTTTACATATATTCATCTATCAACAAGTAAATTGACATTTTAATAAAAGTAAAAGAAAGAGAGAGAAAAAAAAAGTTGAAATTGACATGTCTGTTTTAGAGTTGGTCTATCAGTCTGTCTACGGTAAGATAAAATGAGCTGACAAGGCCACAAGAGGACAAGCTGTTGGCACACCAGGGAATGGTCCACTTGAGCCGGCAATGTCAAGATGGGAGTAGGGCAAGGGTTTCTCAGAGTCGATACCAAACTGGAAGAGACAAAGAAAATAAAAATGTAAAATAAATACAAACCAAACGCCTGTTTTTCCCCCTGAAAAATAGAGTTGGATTGCAAGACAAATATTGAACACTTAAACAAATGAGTAAAAAAAAAAAAAAGCCTCACAAAAGAAAAAAAATAGGTGATTGAAGTACAAGAAAAGAAAGATCTAAGATTAAGGAATAAACAGTGATATGATAAATCGTCATAGAATGTGATTTCTTGTTTTAAATAGAGCTCGACATAAAAAAAATGACTGCAACATTAGAAAAAGCTCAATATCTTATTTCAATAAAGAATCTCATACTCTGTATGATATGCAACTCTGTTGGTCATTTTTCCATTACATTATTGATTTTTTCATCAATAATATTGTTTTCTACTGGCTTGTGGTATTCATCACTGCTTTGCTTCAATATTCATCACAACACTATTCTCAGCTAAAGACAAAACGAAACTGCAAAAAAACAATATGATAATTTTCTAACCTTGTCCAGACCGGATGACATGATAAGGAATGCGGACGGTGATTGATGACCACGACTGGTCAGAGTGGACGGAAGGTTGTTAGCTTGCAACACGTCTTCATACTCAGATTTGCCTTTGTGGAATTCATAATCCTGAAAAAAAAAGTAAAAAATGATGACGATAGAAACTTAAATCAATAAACAAATATTGAGCCTTTAATTGTATGTGATATGGACCAGTGAGCACTCCTCTCCCCATTCTATAGGCCGTCATTTACTGTTAGTTTGGTCTTTAATACATTAAATCTCATATATTAGCCATAATGTAACTTCTATCAACATCTGGTTTGATACTTAAAATACAATAAGTCTTTAAATCTGGACCATATTGTATTGAAAAACTTAACTCGATCCATTCAAAGTTCAAATTTTGATTTCAGATACTTGTAACATCGAGGATACATAAACATCAGGGTCAGTTGGGAAGTTAACCCATGTTCCAGTAGTGAGACCAAGACATAAGAACCTAAAAGACATTGCCTCCTTATTATTAGATACTTACATCTCTTCGAATGGTGGAGATTTCAAAAGGATCTCCATAGATATCCCCAACTGCTTGAATATCCAAAGCATTGTTAAGTTTACGGGCTGGTCCATTGTCCAAGATTATCTGTAGCAAAAAAAAAGTATTTGAATATAATTAATTTTTTTATAAACCAAACAAACCCAGCCTGATCACAAAATTATGAATTTCAAAAAACATCTCTTTCCTGAAATTATGAAAGATAAACTTGTGATTACTTAGACCCATTCTATGCATCCCATAGAAACCACATAATAAATAATCAATCAGTAATCCATGTAGTTTTTGTCAGCAAAAAATTTCTATGAAGCTTGGACTTAACGAATTGCATTTTACTTTGAAAACAGTGAATCAATCTGACATGTTCGAAACAACTCAAATCATTTAAAGATATTCCAGGTATTATAATAATTATTCTGGTTTCCATCTTTTCAAGCCTTACTGTGTAGTTGGGTCCCATAGCACGAATGGCATGTCCTGTCAGGGTGGCCACAGTAAACAAATGGGGGTTTTCAGCTTCCTGGGCCTGCAAAGGAAATAATAAAACAAAACTACCCAATCAGGTGTGCTTAATGGTTATGGACACATGCAAAGTTTAAAAAAAGCTATGTGATACACTGCAACACATGAAGAAGAAGAAGAAGAAGAAGAAGAAGAAGAAGAAGAAGAAGAAGAAGAAGAAGAAGAAGAAGAAGAAGAAGAA
>JARDUL010228235.1:0-12491 GCA_030265205.1 Dirona pellucida
CGATTAAACTTGTCCCTCGTATGTGGCTCGATCACGGTTTCGCGAGAATTCTCGTCCATAGCAGTGAATCAGTTAACCTGAAAAATAACAAATGAGCATTGCTGACCATCTCCTAACTCCACAGGATGACATTTGAGTGCCGTGTGGAGAGTGACCAGATCCCAGAGATCCGCTGGTACAAGGACAACCTTCCGTTGACCAGCCCAGACTATGAGACACGCTTCTTCACTGGCACAGCAACTCTGACCATTGAGGAAACTTTCTCCGAGGACACGGCACGCTACACGTGTCGGTTCACTAATGAGGCCGGTATGGCAGAATCATCAGCCTACCTTACTGTGAAAGGTGAGATAAAAACAAATAGTTCAATTTTATATATTTGAGTCTATAGATAGTAATTTTAGTGTACTTTCAAATTCGCAATATCTTTATTTGGTTTATTTTCCTCTCTTTGTTAATATTTTCTTGTTCAATTTTAAAATACTTTTTTTTCTTTCTATGTATGATAAACTGCAGTTTTAAGTTGTTGCTTTGAAATGAATCACATCTTTGCCTTTTATGAAAGGTAAATGAAACTAGCAGTGAAAGGTGAAAAATGGTTTCATCTTCATAATGAATGCAAAATGAAAGAATATTTGTAAGATAAGTGAAACCAAAGGGTGAAGATTGACCAACTTCAAACTTTGTACTTACCAATCTCGCTTCGTCAACCACACCAATGACAGAAACACACCAGCAGATCATCCCACCGGAATTCACCAAAAATCTCAAGTCATTGGAACTCCCTGAGGGATCCCACCAGTCCTTTGAATGCCATGTCATCGGACTTCCTTCTCCGACAGTGTCCTGGTTCAAGGACGACATCAATGTAGACAACTCACCCGAATTCGTCATCACCAAAATCAACGGGGCGTGCTGCCTCAAGATACGCCAGGTGGTAACACGCCACAGCGCCCGCTATTCTTGCAGGGCTTTCAACCCTGGAGGCGAGGCCGCTTCCTCTGCCAGATTGACTGTCACACGTAAGGATTCAATACATGGCATGCAGCTCATCTCTCGCATGATACATAATTTGGAGGATTCAATAAACATCATGCATGCAACACATGACAAAGGATTCGGTACATAGCATGCATTATCTCATACATGAAGCGAATTTCAAAGGATTCAATAAGTGGCTTGCAAAACATTTCCAAAGTTCAAAAACATATGGCATGCAACATTTCTCTTTAAAATACATTATCTTGCATGATATGCTTACTCAACATTGGTATTATTTAAGCCAATCAAAGACTTGATCTAACATCCCAATGAATAGGAATCAATTAAAACAAAACGAAAATCACCTTCAACTTTGGCATGAGACTGACTTGGTAATGGTTTGTACATAAAATGCATGACAAAATTGTCATTTTGTTGGTTTTTTTGTTGTTCTATTGTATATGACTTATGATATACTTCTCTTCCATTTCTGATCATTGAATATGGAAGTTATGTATAATCTCATGCATGACTCGTAATATACACATTATCTTTCTCTTTCAACTCTATTAAACTATAAACTCTACCCTTCCTAAATGCTAAAAAAAGGGCAGCCATGGTGGATTTTTTCATATTCTTGTCTACTATGTATATTCCAAACTTGTATAAAGTCATATATATTTCCTTTATTACAATGAGCCACCTTTTCCTCCTAGTATCTTTCCTGTCAAAATAATCTGACAGTTGTGTCACAAGTCCAAATTTTGACAAATTTAAAAAGAAGTCTAGATTTGGAATTGACATCTCTATGGTTTATATTTCGTGACCTTTTTTTCCTTTTCTATTAGTCCTTATTTTTTTAAAAGTGAAGCAGTTTGGTTGCCCTGGTGTTAAAAGCAATGTTATAAGAGTGTAACATCAAAACGCCTCATTTCTCACTGATCTATGTCCATCTTATATCTTTGACTTTGATAAAGCATGGATAAATATCATCAGTGTGTTCTCATGTTAGATTTCTTTGAATGCATTCATTGGTTATTTGCTAACAGCGGGTTTCAGTTAAGTTCAGAAGACAAATTATGATAAAATGATTGGGACTGAAAAAAAAGTTATAAGAAATCTCAAGATCAACATCGACTTAAGTGGAACTCACAGTGGTGATGAAAGAAGGAAATCATTTATCGCATATCATTGAAATAATATTCAGATAATATTTTATCGTAAAACTTGAATTGATTGAATATGAATAAACTCTGCACCCAGTATGAAGATTTATTGGCTAACATTTTGAGAATTATGGTAATATGCCCTATACTATATGTTTTTTCTTTATTGGTTTTCTTTACTGACAAAAGTTTTTCTTGTATGAATGTGTGGGAAAAAGAAATGATAATAAATTACTCGTTATTTAGTTCCACTGAACCTAGTTTGAACAAAACTGGTGGAGTGCTGGTCCAGAAACACTTCATTGTCTACTGTTTGGAAATGCATGTATTTCTCATTGACTACTTCTAACGATTGTAATACGCTCCAAATAGGTGGCTCTTTGAAAATGAACATCTTTTTCTTACATTAAAAAAAAAAAGATGAAAATCATTTACATTTTAAAAAATTGTACGTTTTCACTATATTCATTATTCTCTTCTTTCTTTAAGAAATGGGTTGTTTGGTTAAAGTGAAAAACAACAAAAAAGTGAAATAGATTTCAGGAAGAAAAAATGAATTGATTATTAGAATAATAATTTGATCATATTTATATACGTATCCTCTACCAGCGACCAGAGCCCCAACCATCCAGCAACCGTTGCAGGATGTGGTATCTCCAGAGGGTCGAACCCTTCACCTGGAGGTCCGGTTCATGGCAAACCCCCAGCCAGAGGTCATTTGGTTCAGAGGTAGCAACCGCATCATCCCCAATAACATGTACAAGGTAAGACCACTAAAATATCAAACCCTTATAAAACGCACTGATCCAGGTTGTTATACAAACTATTTGTGCTTCTTTATTGTTATCTTTTATCAAAGTTGATTATTTATTGAATTTATCTTTCAGTTTAAAATTAATGATTATATTTAATATTTCCAACATCTCCTCGCATTTTATCTTAATAGTCTTGTAGATTTTATCAATTCTAAACCCTGTTTACATGCTTTATTTATTTATTTTCTGCTTTTTTTTCTTCTCATTTTGATTGTCTAAGTTGAAAAATGTTACTTTTTGCGTTATCTTTTCTTTTCTTGTTTTATTTTTATGACTTGATTTTTTACGGGGGTTTTTTGTTTGTTTGTTTGTTTTTTCAGATCACTGCAACAACCAACTTTTCATCCCTGGATATCAGAGAAGCATTTGCTGAAGACACAGGGTCCTATACTGTCGTTGTACGCAATGTAGCAGGGGAAGCAACCTCTGTGTGCCAGGTCGTCATTGAATCCATGTACTCTAGTCCTGGGTTAGTGGAGCCTCAACATTTCTATTTCAGATTATTTCATATACCATTGTCATGCTGATACCACAATTACCCCAAGTCATTAAGAAAATTTTAAACATCTTGAGTCGTAAAGAATAGTAAAGAAAAGCCAAGTAATCAGTTACTTATTTTTTAGATATTTAAACTTCTTTGTTTGTTTTGTCAGTAGTATCAATCCCGGCATGTGTTAATTTAGTCATTGTAGAAGATCAACTCTATCTTTTTTAATCTTTCTTTGTTTCTTTCTTTTCCTTTTAAAACAAAAAAAAATTGAAAATTTAGTTGTCTAGTTTGTTGTGGCAGACTATAAGGGGGAACAATGTTACCTGTGTTTAAATCCATTTTTTACGGTGTTTATTTTTTTCAAAGGATAGGAAGGGTTAACGATTTTGCAGGAAGGTTTCAATGTAAAGTTATGTCTATTATTGAAATTCTCCCCCACTCTCTTTCCCCAGATCCCAAGCATCAGCTGAGATGGAGGCCCTGGCCCCCCAGTTTGTTCAAACCCTCCCCCCTAACAGGGACGTACCTGAGGGTACTAGGGTCAGATTGGACTGTGTGCTTGTCGGACGACCTGAACCAGAGGTAAGACTGCCAAGGACTGCTTTAGTCTTCTTTTTCTTTCTCTTCTTTGGCATCTCTCCAAAGCTGTACCACTTGCAATTCACTTCTAACAATAAGTTTTACTCTCTTAATGATTACAATTTTTCCCTTCATAATAACCCTATATTAATTCATGTATATATATTTTTTATTTTTTCCATTCCATCTTCTCAAAAAAAGACAATCAATCTGTACGTGATTTATCGTTGTAATTATATTAATAATTGAGTTAATGTTCCATCATACTCACAGGTTCTGTGGCTGAAGAATGAAAAACCAGTCAAGGAATCCCAGGACATCCAGCTCCTGTTCGAGGGAGATCGGTGTACCCTGGTGATAAGGGAGGCCATTCCTAACGACAGTGGGTCCTTCAAGTGTGTGGCCCAAAACCCATACGGAAAGGCAGAGTCTGGCTGTAAACTTCACGTAGAACGTGAGTAATCAAGCTGTTAATTACTATTAAAGATATAATCATTAAAGATATAATCATTACAAACTGGAATGAATTAAAGTCATAGTTAATATTTGATGAATGCATAATAATACATGACATTCATATAATGCATTACCACAATAAGTTGTGCTCAATGCGCTTGGCGGTGAAATTTGATACACATTAGATGCGACATTGATGAAGCACAGTGTATTACTTTTTTAATAATATGAGCAAAGAAGGTTTTGGAACCAATGGGCTCATCATCTACATGTCCTGAATTTTTTATCCATAGAGTTAATAACTTTGGGTTTCTGTCATCTGTGTAAATGCAAGGGGTTTAGCATAGCTTTCAAGCCTGAGGTTGGCAGTGAAATATTATTTTTAAATGGCCTATACACCAACTCATTTTCTTAATATCCTTTCCAACCCGCAGCTGTGAGCGAAATGAGCGATGCCTCCATCAACGAGATGGCAGCACCCCAATTCAGCCAACCCCTTAAAGACCAGACGGCCAAGTCGGGAGAGAGAGTTTGCCTCCAGTGCCGTGTCACTGGGCACCCCATGCCGACTGTCACTTGGTATCAGGATAACCACCCCTTGGAGAGCTCTCCAGATTTCCAGGTAGGAGATAGAAAATGAGTTAGATAATGGCAAGGAGGAACCCCTTTTTAAGCTGTTTTCTTCTTTTTATGTTTCTCTTCCTCTTCTTTTTCCTCTTTTCTTCTCTTTTTTTGTTTTTCTTCTTACTTTTCCTCTTCTTTTTCATCTTTATCCCTTTCTGCTTTTTCTTTTTTGATTTTCTTACTCTTCTACATCTCGGATATAGTTATGATAAATATCTCCCACATTGAAATAAAGCAAGCTGCAGTCTTTTGCCTTACCCAAGCCTGCCTCTTGAAGAGAAAAGCAAGATAATTGTCTGATTAAAAGTATGATTACTTGTTTATGTATCTTTCCATTTTCAGGTCTCAGATCTAAAAAACTTTTCTCTTTCAAATCAAACAGATCACAGCTTTTGCTGATGTCCATTCCCTCACCATCCCTGAAGTGTTTGGCGAAGACAGTGGAAACTTCAAGGTTAAGGCCACCAATGTTGCAGGGGAGGCCACTTGCACAGCCAAACTTCAGGTGACGGCTCTGCCAGAGGAAGAGGCGATGGAGAAGAAGACAGTCAGCCGACGACAGCAGATGCCAACGCCCCAAATGACACAGGCACCCCCAGAATTCAAACGTCTGTTTGAGGATGTGCTAGCCAAGCCTGGAGATTCAGTCATCTTCGAATGCGAGGTCACTGGTGCTCCTAAACCAAAGGTATGAATAAAGTGAAATGAAATAAATTGCCTTACTTTGTCCACGAGGGTTCAGTTTTGTCATGTTTACCGTACTTCTCAAGTAACAAGGTGAAGTCACAGGAGGGAAAAGAATGAAATTTTAAAAAACTTGTCCTATTGTTTGAATTGAATTGTGTTTCACATCCATCAGCAGTGATTCATTCTTAAACCCTGCTTGTTTTACACATAAAGCACATAAAGTCATGTAAATTGTGTATGCATTATAATATCAACCCTTTCTTCTTTCTCCTAGGTATCCTGGCAATTCAACGGTCAGCCTCTCGTCTCCCAAGACTATGTCACTGGCATGGAAGGAGACACGCACCGTCTTTCAATCCCTGAAGTCTTTGACGAGGACTGCGGAAGATTTTCAGTAATCGCAGAAAACCCCAGCGGCAGAGCTGTCTGCGCTGCTGTCTTGAAAGTGGGTCCGTCACCCTCTTACCAACCAGCACCTGCTATCCCTGTTGAAGAGACAATGCCCAAAGCTACTAAGCCTGTACACCAGGCACCACTTAGGCCAGCTGTGAAGCCGGTACATGAGGCACCTCTTATGCCAGCTGCAAAGCCAGTACATGAGGCACCACTAATGCCAGCTGCAAAGCCTGTACACCAGGCACCACTTAGGCCAGCTGCGAAGCCTATTCATGAGGCACCATTTATGCCAGCTGCAAAGCCTGTTCATGAGGCACCACTTAGGCCAGCTGCAAAGCCTGTTCATGAGGCACCATTTATGCCAGCTGCAAAGCCTGTTCATGAGGCCCCACTTATGCCAGCTGCAAAGCGTGTACATGAGTTACCTCTTGTGCCAGCTGGGAAGCCTGTATACGAGGAACAATATATGCCAGTTGTGAAGAGGAGACAAGCAAGTCGTCCCCCTGTCCCTGTGGAACCCACGGATGGTTACCAAACCTGGTCAGAGTCAGAAATGTAAGCTCAGTTTTTGTTTGTTATATTTTTTTAATGTCCAGTGTATATTGTATCAGCACTTTTTTCAAAGTGATGTTTTAAAAGATGTTCTCTTCTTTGTGTGACCTCATTCCCTCTCTTAAAATTATTTTTCCTCTATTGCTATGATATACAACAATTTTTTAATGTTTTGGTATTTTAAAATAGTTTTAAAATTTGAATTTGTTATGTTTACCTCTTGATGGAGCCAAAAACTTCCAAAGTTTTCTCCATAGCCTATATCATGCTGTTGTTTGTGTTTTTTTGTGTGTGGTTCAGGGATGAAAATGTGCAGGACTGTCTTACTTGATGGAAATTTATTGCTATAACATAACAAAGACACTTTTTTTGAAATATTGAACAATTTAACCTTTTATTTCAACATTTTATTCAGTGCAACTATCTGTAATTTTTCTTTCTGTTGTTAATCATTCCTTTTTTTTACTTTGCTGCGCAGGGTCCAGACAGTCACCAAGACGGAGAAACGCGTCAGCCGAACCTTCACCCAGGAGGAACGCTACCTTTCATCCGGAGGTGAAAGTCAAACCCACTCCACCACCATCACCAGGGAGGTGGTTCCCAAGCGTATCAGCTCCAGCATAGAGAGGTATGCTACCACATTGACCGCCGACATGCCACCCCAGTTCCAGCCAGTTGACCTGACCATTGAGGTGCCCATGCCACCACAGTTTGTACAAACCTTGAAGAACATCCAAGCTATGGAAGGAACCAGAGTCACCTTTGAAGGAGTTCTGACTGGTGAGTTTTGTCTTGTTTTGTTTAGGTTTTAATGACCCATATACATTCTATATAACACCGTTTGTTTATCGGTTGTCTGTAATATCATATTCAAACAGTGTAGCAACCAGATCTGTTATGTCTGACCGAGAACATTGTACAAGTCAGAAGGCATTAATGTGCAGACCCAAATAAAATTTATCCAGATAAATACAAATCTGACAATTGACAAAAGAAAATAGAAATCTCATGATCTTTTAGAGCATTTCAGTATATATGCTCTTTTTTGTTGTGTGGTTTTGCTAAATGCATTGTTTTCCCCTATTCAAGGCAACCCTGAGCCAGTGGTACGCTGGTACAGAGAAGACCGAGACATCTCGGACAAACCTGATTTTGAGATTTCCTACCAAAACAACAGAGTCACACTGTCCATTCCCGAAGCCTTCCCAGAGGATTCCGGACAGTTCACCTGTGCTGCCGAGAACGAAGCTGGAATGGCTGCCTCTACAGCCCAACTTTGTGTTAGAGGTCAGTTAATGTGATGTTGATAGTGAGAAAGACATTTATCTTCTGTTGTTAGCTAAATACATTCAGTCACTCGCTCACTCATGATTATCAAAACATTTTCCATACATCTATAATAGACAGCCCGAGGACTAGACAAAACAATCATTGTTACTTTCTAATTCAATGCAGTTGCCATGGAAATGGTGGCCATCTTGGACTTAAACATGTTTTAAAACTTACTTCTGTGTCATTTTTCATTCAATTTGCTTGAAATTAACCACTCAGCCATAACTACGGTTGTACAATAAATTGGTCTGTATTCAAAAACCATCTTGGTTAAGATAAGAGTTATCAAGACATTTGTATTTGATCATGTGTTATAACTCATTGTCCACCCTCAGCAAACCTCATCCCTCCTGGCTTCACGGAGAAACTGAAGACAGTTCACGCCCACGAGAAAGAACCCGTACGATTGGTCATCAAGGTAACAGGAGACCCACCCCCTCAAGTCTTGTGGTTCAGAGAAGGCAGACGATTGGTCAGCTCACCAGATTTCCAAATAACCCAAGAGGGTGAATTTCACTCACTTTACATCCCTGAGGCCTTCTACGAGGACTCCGGAAAGTTCAGTGCCCGCGCTGAAAACCCTGCTGGGGAAGCCATCTGTTCAGCACAACTGTTCGTACAGCGTACGTAATTGGGTTTTTTTCTTTCAAATTTTGTTTCTTTATCCTTGATTTTTGTAAATTCAAAGTTTCCTACAATTGTACATGAAGCAAGAAAATAAAAGATTGCATTTGATTCTAGCAATATTTGTTAACATGTATGATATATTTCAGGTATTACTATTGATAGATCATTTTTTTGTGTACATTTTTTATTCGCATTTGATGTTGATAGTTAATTTTTATTACATTCCTGAAGCTTAACAGTGCATGCTGATTTAAACAAAGCATTTCAAAAGTTTTGCTTTGTTTCTTACAGCTATTCCTGAGAAACCAGCACCTCTGGCCATTCGAGCTCCGGATCAGAGACCAGTATACGAGCCGATATCCCCTGCAAAGACCCCAGGAGTCAAGTCACCTCGACCACCGACAGAGAGAGAGGAGCAGCCCAGCGCTAAAATCCCCAAACTTCAGCGTCCGTCTGAATTTGCTGCAGCACCTGCTCCGACACCCCCTGAAGAGAGATACCGTCAAGAACTTGACATGCAAATTGAGTCTGAGCTGCCTCCTTTCGAGGCCCGCTTTAAGCTGTTTGGGGATGAGGCTGCACAGCAGCAGCAGCAGCAACCCCCAATGCGAGCACCACCATCGCCAAGACCACAACCAAAACAGCAACAGCCGCCCATGCAGGCACCACCATCGCCAAGGCCTCAACCAAAACAACAACAGGCCCCCGTACAGGCACCACCATCGCCACGACTACAACCAAAACAGCAAAAGCCTGTTGCCGCTCCTCCCCTGACGCAGCAGAAAACCAAGCCAGTGGAGGAAAGGCCGTCGTATGTGTCAACCAAGAAGAAGCCGACTTTCGACAAGGTTGGTCCATTATTTTCATTTCGAAATAAGATGTTAAATTTCTTTTTACAGTCAGGAGGTTTATATATTAATATAAAAGTAGGTTAAAAATATTTTTGAAGATTAAGCACATAATTTTGATTTTAGTTTTAGGCAAGAGATCCTTAGATTTATTGAAAATCTGTAGGGGTGTTGACAGGTTAATATAAAAGTTAGTTTATAATTATTTTTATTAGAACATAATTTTGAATTACATTTTTAGGTAAGAGATCTTTAGATATATTGGAATAAAAAATATATTGTCGTTCATAAATTGAATAAAATCTCCATGTCCCTTACTTCTACCCACAGCCTCTTGAAGACATTCAAGTCAGCGAGGGGGACCGACTGGTCCTGGAAGTTATGATAAACTCACACCCCGAGCCCATCATCAAGTGGTTCAGGGAAGGCATTGAGATCAGGAACTCTCCTGATTATGAAATCAGACAACACAACCACCGATACATGCTGATCATTGCAGAGGTCTTCCCAGAGGATTCTGGGAGATACGAGGTGGTTGCCTTAAATGCCGAGGGATCGACTCGCTCGTGGGCGGATGTGCTTGTTAGAAGTAGGTTTACTATTAGTTTGTATCTGTATACATGTATACTGTATTCGTTCTAATTGTTTCAATGACCCCCCCTCTTTTTTTTTCTTCCTACTTATTCTTCTTCTCACTGTGCTATGTGCTGAGAAAAAATGACCCTCATAGAATGAGACCTGAATGTGGTCATTCAATTACTACATATGAAAAATAAATTAGATTTTGAATGAAAACTGAAATCATCACCAGATGAATGGCATTGTCAATAAATATGATAAATTGTTTTGGAGTATTTGCTTACCCCAGAATGCCTCTGTTTGAGAGGCACTGATGAAATTAAATGACTGCATTGGCTTCATAAAAAGAGAAATTGATTCAAGCATTAGTATTATAAATATGTAATGTTATGGAAAAATGGGGGGAAATATAACCATCAATGTTGTGAATTCCTCCTAAGGTACAGCCCCACCCCTGCCCAGCCATCCCCCGCCTTCCATGCCACAACAACAACCCATGTACAGAGATGAGGTTGACATGCAGATTGATAGGCAGCCTCAAGAACTGCCTCTTTTCCAGAAGAAGATGGAGCTGCCTCAAAGGGCCCCACCTCCTCCCGCTGCCAAGCCTGTGAAAAGACCGCCCCCTGCTGTTGTGACTGACAAGAAGAAACCTTATTTCTCCAAGGTAAAGCTCATGTTTCTTTGTCCCCTGGGGATCAAATCTTGCTGTGGTTGTAGTTCACAATGAAAGAAGAGATGGATGTGAGAGAGATGAAGTAGTGTTATTTTCAAGGTGGTGATTTTTGCACTCGATTATCAATGCCTCTGAATGTTGAAGTTTTCAATAAGCGGTACATTAATGAAGCATTCTTTCCTTTGACATCGTGGTAAAGAGATTCTTTTCATTCATTACATAAAATGTCTTATAATAACGGGACTTCACTAAACCCGTCTTTCTATTTGAATCATCACTTTGCTCTTGAAAAACATGATTGTTACTGTATTAACTTTTTTTTTTTCTCCTTCTTCTTTCTTCCCCCAGCCTCTGTCAAACATTGAGGCTAACCAAGGCGACAAGATCATCTTCGAGGTCAGGGCTGAAGGCATCCCCGAACCCATCGTCAAATGGTATAGGGAGGATGTCGAAATTTCATCATCTCCAGACTTTGAACTCTCCCGTTCTGACAATATTTACCGACTGACCATCAGCGAGTCATTCCCAGAGGATGCTGGGAAGTTTTCTTGTGTGGCGACCAATGCGCTTGGTTCTGAGACGACTGAGGCTTACCTCTACGTCCAACGTGAGTCTTTGTTCATCATTTGTCTTTTAATACTTTGATCCCCGTTAGTGAGGTGCAATTGCGGATATGTAGTCTGTAGGTTTACCTATTTTGTAATGGGCTATTTTTAGCATTTCACATTGATACAATGTTGGATGTCAGTTGACAGTTTTAAGTTTTGCACTTTTTGGACAACAAAACAAAAATATTTGTAAAAAAAAATTAAAATTGCACTTTTTTAAAGTTAGTTTTTAGAAATCGATAAAAACCAAGTAACTTTTGAAATATTTTATCTATTTAATATCTAATATCTGCTCCACTTTTTTGTTTCCTCCCTCCAGCATCCCCAGACTCCCCCATACTCTCTCCCTCAATTGCAGAGGAGAGGTTTAAGGAGGAGTTGGAGATGCAGATAGAAGGACAGCCGGATCTCCAACCGTTTGAGAAGAGGGTGGCTCTGTTTGGGGCCCCACCAGTACCCATGCCCCCCGACGTGGCACCTAGACGCCCGTTCGTCACTGACAAAGTCAGGCCATCTTTCTCAAAGGTATGTCATGTGGAGCTGGAGATGAATAAGTTGTATGACACAATCATATGATGACCCATGAGCTTTCTTTTTCATAATCCTCACGTTAGCAGTGAGAATATTTGTAAACTTCTATTATTTGATGTGACCCTTCTTTCAATTGTATTCAATGGAAATGGAATGATTGTACTCATTGTTGCATGTGTAAATGTTCCATCTGTTCATGTACAGACTATCGAGCCTATGCAAGATATCTTAGCTTCTAGGAACAACAACAAATAGATTGTAAATTCTCAAACCTTTATCATTGTTTTATTGCTCATTCTTAATCACGTCTAAGTAATGGCAATTTGAATTTAGGTTCCTGGAAACGAAGTAAAACAAATGGCTCCATAGATGGGGACATAAGTACTCAATTGATGATCATTAGTTGAACTTTCTCAGTTGTAAGAATGCCAAGATGAATACAGGCTTGATTGGAAAGTTATCAACTTTAGGAACAACAACAAATAGATTGTAAATTCTCAAACCTTTATCATTGTTTTATTGCTCATTCTTAATCACGTCTAAG
>JARDUL010228456.1:0-11607 GCA_030265205.1 Dirona pellucida
TATAAATCTGGATACATGGTAAAATTAATTAATACAATTAATTAAGTAGATGTAGCTCCTAGCAGAGAGTAGACACAAAACAGAGAAAGGTTTGCCAGAAGCTGCTGGTGATCAGAATGATCTGAAGGAAAACCCCGAAACACTACTCGTCGATGTCTTCGTGATTTTTTTCACATTATTTAAAGCTGTACAGTTGGGTATATTTTGGCATTAATTCCAGAGAGATGGAGTACATGTATAAACATCTACTAAACCAAAGGTCAGCTGAAACATGACAACATTATAAATAATAACAACAAGAAGAAATTCTGCGAGGATAACGAGACGAGGAGAATACATCCGAGTGATAAAAAAACCAAAAACAAATTGATATTAAATAGGTTAATTTCTAATGGAACCAACACCATTGTATTAGTCTTGACATTGTTAAGGCCAGCGTTCTTGAATGAAAGAATCTTCTATTTTATCCATCATCTACTAAATAACTTAAAATGTTTACACTGTTGTTGCTGAAGACAACCCCTCCCCCGACCAGCCAACAAACACTATGAGTGAGGTATCATTTGTTTGGTTTTGGTTTCGCATCACATTCTTGAAATTCCTGATAATACATGACATAATAAGCCGTCAGACTTGAACTCAATTAATTAATTCTCCGTCATTCATTC
The DNA here is from genome assembly GCA_030265205.1 of Dirona pellucida. Taxonomy (NCBI): domain Eukaryota; kingdom Metazoa; phylum Mollusca; class Gastropoda; order Nudibranchia; family Dironidae; genus Dirona; species Dirona pellucida. The sequence goes on from JARDUL010228456.1 coordinate 669, forward strand.
TCGACACAGTATAAGTAAGGGTGTCGGAGATCAAACAGTGAACGCAACTCGACAATTGGTGTTGTCAAGCAACGATTGCCGCGGCTAGTGAGTGGTCCCCTGAGTTGTAAACAACGTTGTCCTTGTCTAATTTACACCGCACCCAACAGGCCATGTGTGATGTACTAAGTGGTGAGTGTGTTACTTTTCCGGCCGGGCAAATGTGTCACTGTAAAGTGCGTAGAGTTATTGTGTGGTGATGATCATGAATAAGCGATATATTGATATATGAATGTATATATTATATGTATATGTGTGTGTGTGTGTGTGTGTGTGTGCATATATTATATATATATATTTTACATTATAAAATCAATTGAAAATTGTTTTAATAAGGCAATATCAAGTAATCTTGATTCGAAATTCTAAAACACATTGTAAAATGATGCATACATAGTAATAATATAATATAAAATATATAAATTCACAGTTGGTATAGATATAATAATAATATCTATCTAGTAATAAAATACTCTCATCATAATATTAAAAGAAAACGGGTTCTAATTCTAAATTAGTCTCATTTCAAAATCATGTCCAACACTTTGCAAAGGTAAAATTTAAGACGACGGCACATCCTGCCATTGGACTTGTTGTGGGCAGTCTTAAAAAACATGGGAGGGCCCGAGTTCCTTTTCATCCAGGATTCAAACTGTACTGTGTTCCAAGGCAATCATATTGATCACAATGAATATTTAATAGATGAGCATGAAACAGATTCCCGAGTTGACAAATGTCAGCTGGATATATGATATAGACTGTGACAAGTTCTTTTTGAATGCTGAAAACTGAAAATGAAAAAGACATTAGCTACATAAGATAAGATAAGATCATTTTTATTTGTCCATTTCAGGCTCATTATTGTGGTTCAAAGCAGCGATTGACATACACAATAAAAATCATGCAAAATACAAAGATAATACAAGAGGTCAATTGGAGAATTATAATAATTTTACAGCAATCGGTTTAAAGGATTTACGATAGCGAACCCGATTACATTTAAACAGAATTGGTTTGCTAGACCTTTCCGGAAAAAAATAATTTGGCTACACAAGGGGTGTGAAGAGTCATTGATAATGGAAATCATTTTCCTTTGGCAATTAGATAAATAAAGAATTTCGAAATCTTGTAACACATATTGATTGAACAAATATACGACATCGAGTATTAATGAAGATGCTTACCAGGAAACGGTACCTGAATCAAATTTAAGAACACATTGAGAGAGAGACAATAAAAATCGATAGTTATTGAAAGATCTACCAACCGCAAATACAATAGTAATAATGGTCACCTGCTGAAGCTATGTAGATTTTTACTAAAGCTATTCAACATCATTTGCCTCCATTGAAATTCTAACAATGCCAAGAATTGAAGACCGTATTGAACCTGAGGCAGGTAAACATTTGTGGTTGTTTTCAAATAATTTTCTTGGTTGTAGATTTTTTTAAATTGATATCATTGTTATTGTTATCAAATATTCACACCATGGATTGATAACCAATGGAAAAATGAAATAAAAACAATATTTCATCTGATCCCTCCCTTCATTGGGTATGAAAATGAAAAATACTGAGCCCCGCTGAAGCTAATCGTATGCAAATATATATGAAAGGAATAAATGTGAGGCTTCTGGATGATGAGGACAAAACTCCTTTGTCTTATGATGAGGACAAAACTCCTTTGTCTTCCAGAAGCCTCATATTTATTCCTTTCATATATATTTGGTATAAAAATGCTCATATCTCTTGGGTATTTTTAACTCTCACTAATAATTTGAAGTCATTGCATCAAGACAACTAAATTTAATCTCAATATCTGGTAGCTTTGTATGTAGGTATATACATAGTATATATGGTTTTTTTTTATAATTCACAAACCTTGAAATTTGCGAATGGCTAGATTATCTGAGGTTATGATAAAATAGTTACACAGACAAAAACAAGGCTAATATTTTATTGGGAAAACAAAATAACAAAGGTTTCATTTGATAAATTAGGTTTATGTAAATAGCTGTACTTGTAGAATAAAACTGGAATGAGTCAATACAATTAGAAAATAAAAAGTTTGTTTTGCTTTATCATCATATGTTAATACCAAGACTAAATAAAACATTGTCTTTCTGGTAGGGTACTTAATAATAATAATAAATAAACAAATTCCCTTTATTCATCTCAGGGCGAAATTAGTCTTTAAGGTCAATTCCGAGGGTAGACCGGAAATAAACCAGGCGTCGGCCGCAGTGCAGCGCTGCAAAGTGGGATCGTGGTCTTGAGAAAAAAATAATTAAATTAATCATAAAATTGAAAACCAGAGAAGATATTATTACTATGTGGGAAGTAATAATATCAGAAAATTTAGAAAGGAGAGGAGTTATAACATTATTAGTTCATGCAAAGAAAAGGGGTTGTTTGTGACCGATAGGGATCTTTGGAGAACATTTATCATATTCATAATAATCAAACTGAACACTGAAAGGTACGTAAAGAAAGAAAACTTTAAATCAAAAACAAAAACATACAACTACACATACCCAACACCAAAACGGTTTTTTTTCCTTCTTATCACAGACTAAATTATAACTTACATTACACCAATGTATGAAATTGTATACACAATATAAAAAAAAAATAGCAAAAAATATCTAACATGAAAAATTCAAAAACTGTTTCTAAAACAAACAAAAAATTGTTACTAATTTTGTAGAATATAAGTTGTATAGATTTTATTATCACAATAGTTCTGATTACATACTGTAGGTATACAAATAAATAAATGTATTCTAACCAACACTGTTCAAGACTTTAAAAAAAATTAATTAAATAAATCTGATCCGTACATCAATTATACATTTTGAGCCTGTAAAATAATTCACACACATAATTCACACAATATATTTGATACATTTCATAGCAGTGACAGTGACAGTCAAAAACAGGTTTGTCTATCTCAGAGATAGCCGATTTTCAAATTGAGTCAATTTTCAGTTTGTCACTCCCTTTAAACATGAAACAAAAACCTAATGAGAGTCAACAGTTACAATGTATTTTGCCCATCTCATAAGTTGACATAATTTAATACAGAATCAACTATGATTCAAAACTGGTTTTATGATATGCCTTTCAAAAAATAAAATCTGTAATATAAAGTAAATGAACGTAAAATCGTCCTCTTCTTCTTTTCCCAACCCTTTCAGCAATGTGAAGAGAGGACTAAAATAAAAGAAATGCTTTTTCCTGATACGTCATTTCCATCTCACATGGTAATAATAATAATAATAATAATAATAATAATAATAATAATAATAATAATAAATAAAAATAAAAATATATCAATAACAATACTAAAACACGCAGCGCTTAATTTTCACCTGAGGGTGCTCATGACCCTTTACAGTAAAACAACTTACAGACACTCATCATTCATACTCCTCACATTCAAACACATAGAAAAAAGAGTTACGGAAACATGGTTATTAAAAATTAAAAAGCACCTGTGAAGTATTCCGTTTTGAGATTCTTTTTCAATATCTCGAAAGATATGACTTGATCTTGTTTTGAAACTGATGTTATTCCATAAAGTAGAGGGAGGTGATGATAGAGAAAGGCTTCCAATTGGAATTCGAAAATTTGGCCATGAGAATATTGGTGCAGCATAGCAGACATAATTTGTTTCTTTGGTCCCTAAACATTTTCATAGAATAATTTACACAGAAATTAAATATAATAGTGCATACACCAATGTATTATTAATCAATTCATAATTTTGATCCTGTTGCAACTTAGAATGGCAAAATAAATTTGGCAATTGTCTAACCATATATTACTAATCAACAAGACATTTGGCACCATTTAACAATCCTTTATGGCCAGCAATAACCATTTATGAGACTTCCCGACTGTTCCCAAAGCTGCCACTTTAGTAAAAAATACCAAGTAGGAACACGGTGTGCATCTTCAATAACACAGTTTTTTTTTATTATTTTCCCCTATTTTACGTTACTTTTTTGGGACGTACCGATTTTAATGACATTTTGCGTTCACTTTGATACCCTTTAGGTCAGTAATTTCCTATTTCATTAGCATTTTGTCGCCTTATTTTCCAAAAATAGAACGCCTTTGGGGCTTTTCAATCTTAAGGGATTTCCTCTATTCGTTAGTTAAGTAGCGTAATATAAAAACTAGAAATACTTTGTAAGTGACCCACCATCGTAATCCACCACTATGGTGAAATAAGGAAAGATATGTCAGTTACTTGAAGCCACGACTTTGGCAGTGTTTGACACGAAGGCAGAGATGTCATGGAAGAAGCGAAATTCAATAACGAAATGGATTAAGTAGCAAAAATATCCCATCATTATCCAGATAAATAAAACCATTTTAATGACAACGATAACTGTGAAATCATATTTTTCTTGGGTAAAATCAGAATCTCGTACTCCACTAAAACAATCTTACTATCTAAGACTGGGTAGGAGCATTTCACAACTAATGTGTTCCTAGCTAACAACAACACAACCCAAGTCACGTCTGATATCAATGAATCGTCACAAAGCAACAGAAGAATCTTGAGGGCATTATCATACTATTTTGGAGAAAAAAATTATCGTTCTCAAAACAAGGATAGGTTTAAATAATTGCTTTTCTTCATTTTTTTTCTTTATTTTTTTTCGGACAAGTCAGAGGTCAATTATTTCCTGAAATACCTAGTAGACCATTTTCTATATAACCTTTGACCTCTCGCTATTATCATTGTCCTTCGTGGTGCTCCTATGTTGTCATGGGTATTAAAACAATATTACGAGTTATGAAAAGCCAAGAAGACTCATGATTCCTTTAATTCTTCTGTTTAAAAAAAGTTGATTATGTTGTCTCAAAAATTAAGAGACAAAAGAAATGGATCGCTCTGCGCTAAAAAAAACGTATTGAGAAAAAAAAACAACAAACCCACAAAAACATGTAAAGTTAATACAATATCTGATCTTCTCTTATAGTTTCATACCATTTTTCCATGCTACATACAATTCACCAGCGTAGGTAGTAGTCTGTTTAGTGTGGAGCCTCATCTACAGAGACTGCAATTAAACCATCTTGCACTCATCTGTACTCGAGGCTGGTATTTGCTTCACAACAAATAATCATTTCAAATTCATTTAATCAATAAAAAGTGGATTCACTTAACTTCAAAATACTGTCACAACAAAATAATTTTTAAAGTTATACCCTGTTAAAACATCTCTCTCTATTTTTTGGGACACCTTGTGAGGATATATATATATACATATTAATTGTTTTAACATTCAACATATAAAAACATTGCAAGAGCAATTGAGGACTCTAAAATATATCACTGGCAACTGTGGATAAGTGGCTAGGATTTCTATTATTAGATATTTAGAAAGATTGGACGATTCTTGTTAGTTAAGCTAAATATTACTATACTAAATTGTGCATGAATGTATTTTAAGAGATGTTTTATAACATAAAATATACCATTATGAACAGCTGCCCAGTCCCCTACGTACTAATAATGTATGGAATCGAGAAAGCAAAGGGAAATCAACAGAGAAAAATTGGAAACGACAGAGAGTTACAACATGTCACATCACATTAAAATATTGACAGGCTATCGTAAGGTTATCTCCTCAGGCCGAGGTCAGTTGTCTGATTTCGTCCGCCAGGACTTTGGTCACTCTCATGGCCTTCTCAACCTCGTCACCACCGATCTGGCTCAGCGCAACGTTGGCCGCTTCCCTCACATGGGAAATCACATCGTTTCTCCTGAAGAGGGAGGGGAAAAAAGAAAAAAAAGTAAAGCTGTTAATAAAATGACATATAATTAATGGATAACATTCGGGTGAGAATCATAATGAGATGAATCAACTAAAGAAAAAAAAGAAATATATTATAGTGACGAGACATGACTCCGGACGGAACGGGACACCGGACAACGTGGCACTAGCAGCTTGAGTTGGTTAGTCAGACAGTGGTGATTAATTCTATCCGACGAAACACAGTTGTGCATGCGCATTTGATAGTTCCTCTTACAGTATACAGGGTATTTCGATAGCTTATTTCGCCGTACCTTGAGCATTTGGATGCTGTTAGAAAAGTGGGTGGCAGACATACTAAACATTCAAATAAATGTATGAAATTTTGGATTTGAGATTAGGAATAACGTGTTGAAACCCTTTTCATTTGATTTATTTGGAGTTTGGCAGGCCAGGGGTCTAAGGTATCGAAACACCCTGTACATCCTTTTCAAGATGCTAGTGCCAGGTTGTCCAGTGTCCCGTCCCGTGTGGAGACTTATCCCGTCACATTATATGAGTTTCATTTACACCATGAAAGAGTTGATACAAAATGTTTGGGACTGCTAAAATGTCGTTATTGTACAATATTCTGGGGAAATTCATGATATTGTGCTTGATATCCATTCAAAGTAAGATCTGGCTCCTCCTTCGACAATTATTAAAATGTTAGGTATTGAAATTAAGACGAGCATGACACTATTAAAATTGATCTGCTCCAGATCCATGGCCATTACAAGGCACAAACAGACATTACACTTTTAGATTCATACATAACGAACCACCCACCACATATGTAACAGTTTGTTGACCGATTGCTTGGCCTGCAAGTGACCTAGGGCCAAACAGCCAGCCTCCCTGACCAGTCTGTCTTTGTCGTTGAGCGTCTTCATCAGGAACTTGATGGTCACCGGGTCTTTGGCCTCCGTCCTGGCCAGGGAGATGGTGGCCACAGCCCTCACATTGGCGTCTGTGTCCGCCAGCAAATCTCTCAAGGCATCTATCACAGCGGCGCTGCGGAATTTACCTGCAAACACAAAAGATAGAAATTGTGGTATTGTTTCTAACTGGGTGGGGTGGTAAAGGGGTGAAATAAAGATCGGAAAATAATAAAACTGAATGAAACTGAGTGCGAATGAAACTGAGTGCGATCTGAAAAATCACGATTTTCGTAGCTTGTGCTAGCAGTAGCGCTTATAGTGATAGTAGAACTATAATTTCCCTCAACTGAAGAGCAGGAAATGGAAGCCATGCAAAAGTTCACAGCTATATGTAAGAAACGAAATAAATTGGTTTGTTGCCAAAGTCCCGATCGTGACCCATCGCACTATACCAGGGGGAGCCACGATCGTGGCTCATCATACTAAGAAGGCTAATTAATTTCGCTTACCCAAATTTTCAATGGCTTCCACTCGGACTGAGGAGTCCATGTCGAAGACTTTGGCCATTGCAAAGCTTTCACTGGCCTGCTCGTTCACCCTCTCCCACAGCGACTGGTACTGACCGTCTATGTTACAAAAGGCTGTTCACACGGTAAGAGGGGAAAAGGGGGAAACTTGACATACTGAAGTAAAAATCATTGAACGAAGACTTCTTCTTTTTTTTTACCTGGTCATCCTACTGAAAATGACCCTTGTTGTTGAATTAGTAATAGTGCAATTGTGAATTTTAAAATGTTTTAAATTGTTTGTTTTTTGGGTTTTTTAAAACTGATTTTATATATTTTAGTATCAATTGTAAGAAAGCAAAAAGGGTTAGCCGTTTAAAAAGGACAACTATTAAGTTGACAATGAGCTAAATAATATCAACAATAGCAACAAATTTAGCGGCATTTGTGGAGAATCATGCATCCATATCTTAACTTGGTTAATCTTTTTTTCTCTTTCCTTATCTTCCCTTGCTCCCTGTGGCAATTCTTATACTTATAACATCTTTTTTTTTTTCGGAAAAAAAATCTTTAATATTGCCGACACCACTACATAAGTAGTTACTTGCTGGTATCTTGTTCAAATTTAAGCATTATAAAAAATGAACAAATAAATAAATAAATCAACTTCAATTTGTTTTTTATTGCCTGACGAGGGGGATTCAAATACACTATACTAGAAAATTGTAGTTATTGTTGTCCTCTTAGGGTAAATGATTGATAAAAAATAAAAGTTACAGCTTAGATTACGTTACATAGACAGACAGCAACCACTAGCCGGGTCACCAATCCAATACTCTCTCCCTTACCCATCATGTTGAATTTGAACAGAACACCCTCCTCCACCTCCATCTCCCTCTCCAGCACCCCGTGAAGCCATTCTGTCTCTTCGGCGTCGAGTAACTGCTCCAGCTGTACCTTGTATACGTTGTCAAACGCCTCGACAAATCTATGGGAAAAGAAAGAACAAGAATATACTTTGACGTCAGATATGATAAGCTCACTATGACTAAACTCAATAACACACTGGGCCACTCAATTTCCTTTAGCCAAATCATATGTCTACGTGTGTGTCTGCGGTATACTGATTGTGTGTATTGGGTTGTTCATTCTGTGTGATGTGTTTGCAGTTTGTGGTGTAGTGCTTGTTTTTACATTGAACTATTTTGGTGTCCCGGTGTGTATGTTATAGATTTTGTGTATTTGGTTAATTATTGTTAAGTGCCGGTGAGCATTGCAAAATGGATACTGGTGCTATACAGGTGCAATATATTATTATATTATATTATTAACAAGTCGATTTACTTGGCCCATTCAAATCCCTTTAGATAAATCAAAGACAACAAGATGACTTACTTGGGCCACTCAATTTCGTCCTTGCTCCCACCAAAGTTATCCTTCCAAAACTGGTCGGCACCCATCACTTCCACCCCGACTTGAGACGCAGATTGCATTCTTTTGCTCTTGATATTCAGCTTGTGTCGTGTGTCCTGTCTTTCAAAGCTGGGCTTGTCTAAGAAAAGAAAAGAAGAGATGAGAGGGCATTATGAGTTTGCATGTTCAATAATAATAATAATAATAATAATAATAATAATAATAATAATAATAAATGGCATTTATATAGCGCTTATCCACGACCATCACCATGCTTTAAGCACTTTACAGTAGCACATTTACCCCGGGTAAACAACGAGACACTGTTAGACGCGAATACAATTTGTGGACAAGGACAAACAATGCTTACAACTGAGGGGACCTCCGAATTTAACGTCTGTCTCCGATAGGACGAGGTAAGCAGTGCAAAGTGTCTTACCTAAGGACACAAGCGCTGGTGACCAAATACATTTCATTATGTATATGTGGCATTGACGGGTTTAGAACCCGGGCGGTCACCCGTCTATTCATTGGCCACGTTAGACCTGGCTTGTCGACACAAACAGTCGAGTCGTGCCCACTGTTCGGCCACCAACGCCCCATGTATGTATGTATACGGTCAATAATAATGCTCAATGCTCTTCCTTATTCTGATATTTTTTTCCCTCCATATTAGATGTATGAAAATGACATATATAATCTAAGCTTTCAATAATTTTTTTATTTTTTTTCAAAATTCACAATAACTGCCATTGCTGACTCAAGCAGAAAAAAATCACTAAGTAGAAAGAGTGCACTGTATCAAACCTAAGTTAAGACGATTTAACACTTTTGTTCCCTGAAACGAAACGGATAGAAACTAAATATGCAATGATTCCATAACATACAAACTAATATAGTGACAAATCGCCTTGGAAGAATTGAGCCTCATTGTAATTATTTTGTTCATCATTATCAATTTAAATTTGTTACAAGAATGACAATAGACATATAAATACATATTTATATATATATATACGAATGTAGACAGTTATTTTATGTAAAAATTGGCCTTCTGTTTTTACCTGGAGTTTTGGCCCTGTCCTCTTTCTTAGTAACCACCTGAACTCCCGTTTTGTCGGCTTGTTGAGAGAGGAGATCGTCTTTCATCTTCTTTATCAGCGACTGGAACCCTTCCTTGAACGTGGTTTCGTCTCTACCCATGTCTGTCCATTCATAGCGGGCAAGCTGTAGTTTCCTGTGAGAAAGTAAATAAAACCCATTACTTTCAAGTCTTATGTTTTATGTGCTTGTTAGCTGATGAAGAGGAAAACCGAAACATTCTTTGTTATATTACTTTTTTTTTTGTGCACTTAGTGCTACACCAGTTACACCTCTTTATTTTGCATACACAGCTTCTTTCCACGCACAATCACAGATTGAAACAATCTCCCCAATAACATAATCAGCAGTTTGTTTTTAGAAGCATTTAAAAATGCACAAATTAAATCAAATGTGCTGTGCGATGTCAATGTGTATTTCTGTTTGTTTTTAAAGTCCCCTTTATACCGCAAAAAGCAGTGTAGGGGCCAGCCATATGTCAAGCTCTGAAGGGAGTACATGACAAATGGAAGTAAATCCAAATGACAACGGGGACTAACACTCATCACCTAACATATGGCTAGAAAGACTCTGCATCTGGAATTAAAGACGAGCAGGTGATGAGTCCACTGCGTCCAAACCTCTTTACCAGTAAATTGGACAACAAAGTACCATGAGGTCCATACATTTGACAGATAAACACTTTGCTGTTACCCCAGTGGTTACTCTTTAGTTACAGGACAACTGGGAGTTTCCACCTGTATTTCTATATGGAACATATGTGTGGTGGTCAGGGAAAAGGGAGGAATTGAAGGGTGGACATGCCTTTTGCATCTTACTGAAGAAGGAGAAGGAGAAAAAGAAGAAGAAGAAGAAGAAGAAGAAGAAGAAGAAGAAGAAGAAGAAGAAGAAGAAGAAGAAGAAGAAAAAGAAGAAGGCATGTTAGGTAGGATACAGTAGGGTATAGAGTGCTTGTCTTGCCATTAAAATTTACTTTTACTTTCAAGTAACTCAAATTGTGAAAGAGGTAAGACTGCCAGATTCGAGACTTGAGTGAGATCCCAGGTTCAAATCCTGGCTGAACCTACCGATGTTAAGTCATTTTTTTCTTTCTCACTTGACTCAGGTGTGGTTGAGTACCCAGTTATAGGCAGAGAAAGATATTGTCAGTATGTTAGTATGTCAGTATGATGCAGCCTAACAGGCTACTG
>JARDUL010228566.1:0-13974 GCA_030265205.1 Dirona pellucida
TATATAACGCTTGAGGCATTATATATATTGAATAAAGAGAAGAATTAGAATTAGAGTAAGGGATTAGGGGTGGGTGAAGACAGAGGCAAGTTAAAGAATTGGAGGAGAGACAAATGAAGTGGAAGGGGGAGAAGAACAGTAGGGCAGCACTTTTACAGAATAATTGGTGAAAATAAATCATTTTTATTCATTCTGTTTATCTGTTTGTGTTCTCTAACATTGCAATGTAGCAAAATAAAATAAAATGCAAAGCTTCATATAAGGCTATAATATGCATTATATATTTTGTATATTTATTCAATTGTATAAGTTGAAAATAATCAGCTAAAATCTATTTTCTATCTTTTAAAAATCTGTGATGAAACAGTGCTGACATTATGATGTGTTGACATAGCTAAAGTGCATCTGCACTTTCTTTCGGGCCAGTATGATACAATCCTATCGCTGGAAGAGAAAGAGACATCCTTTTTAATTATTTTGAAATGGGGACTTGATTTGTTACTGTAGTTGAAGTTGTAGTTGTGCAGGAGAGCAAGCTGCAGGGACAGTACATTGAGGGGATGTTTTCATAACGTGTATGCACACTATCTATATTTATCTAAATTCTCGTTGCTAAAACTAAAAACTCTCATCAATAAGTGATGGGTCATGCATTCATTATTATCTTATCATTATCATCTTCACCAGCAATCGTAGTAGTAGTAGTAAGCTAAATTTACAACTCACCTTCTCCTGATCCCTTGGCTCTAGGACGACAAGATATTATATGGCTATATTATGTGGAGTCTAATTCTAGATAGCTACACTACTACACTGTGTACACACAATTCACTTCACAGATTCAGATGGAAGATAATTCGACTACCAGTCAGTTCACATATTAAATTCTTATCCATTCTCCATACCTTGATTGAACAAAAAGCAAGATCTAAATGATAAAATAGCGAACATTTTTCAATTTCACATTTTCTGTCTTATGCACAGGATAAAAATATATCGAGACTATAAAATACATTGCATTGCCCAACTTGGTTTGCTTGAAACCAATCTGTGGGAACATCGAACATAATCTGTGCCCTGAGCGAGACAACTTGTTTGCATTACATTGTTTTTTCCGGATATGACCTGTTATGTTTACTTCCTACAAGTTGAACTTCAAGCCAACGACCAATCAAAAAGTCTCGTGGGATGTTTGAAGATTTACCGACACCTAGCGAGATAGAAAAAAAAAAGATGGTGGTCGAAAATATTGTGGTTGGTATCACTGGATACATGACATTATGAGTTCCAGTCTCAATTGATATTTAGTGGATTTTCTCGTTTGTTTCTCATTTGCGACAATGGAGGAATATATTCTCATCAATAACATTGGCAAAATTGACCATCTCCGTTCCATTGTACGCCAGGATTTAAGGGATAATGGTGTGAAATTGCCGAAATCGAAGAAACTAAAAAAATTAAATCAATCTCGAAATGTTTCAAAGGTAATGTATTCATGATTCATCTTATTCTAGTTAGTAGTATAGATAGATTAATAAGAATGTAAACACTTTGTATGCTATATATTTGTTTTATTTCACACTGATGTTACTTTGTGTTATTATCATTGTCTTGAGAAAGAAGTAGAAGTAGAAGTTTTGATTTTGTGGCCATGGATTCATGATGGGATGGATGATGATATTTGATTGATGATTGAGATGTATGTAGGATTGTAGGTAGGGGTATGCAATCTGGACTCTGGATTTAATTATTTTATTATTTTTTTTGGGAGGGGGGGGGGATATATGGTCTTGTGATCTTTACTACAGGTGTTGTTTTATGATCCTTCTCATATTTTTTTCACAACTCCTCACTCTCCTCAGTTATGACTGCGGTTACGACGCGACGTGGTGTCCCAAATTCACTCTCTGGACTCATTTTTTACTTTTAAGATATTTTATTAAACAGTTAAAACAGACTTGATGAGATGAGGATGAGGAGGGGCGTTGCATAACTTGTGAAAATGCTAGCCCTAGCTCTAGAGAGCAATCTTGCCAGTGTTGGCCTACTGTGTAAATGTTATTATTATTGTTATATAATATATCACCACAGTCACACACAGGTCACAGTCTACAGTGTGTTTTACCATTGTTGAATATATATTGCTGAACAGACACGATCACATACCCATGACTATGACTATGTTTGGAGAGTGATAAAAAAGACATGATCAATGATTGGGAAAAAAACCAAAACAGCACTTACTATCTAGTAGAGTTAAAGGCTATAGAGTGTGTATTCTTCAGATGAGTGACGACAGTCATCATGTTTCCATGCCATATATTTATATAGTATAGCCATAGTAAAAGTTGCTTCAACTGTGTTTTGAAAGGTCAAAATATCTGTGAGTGAAGATGTCACATTATAATTATAGTCATAGTAGTAAGATAATTTAATATTTTCATTAAAAGTTCAACCCAAACTTTTCACCATTCTTGCTTGGTGGCGGCAGTAGCTTCCAACAAGATCATGTGATTCAGTGATGCTTTTTAATTGGAATTGGAATGCTATTTCTGTAATCTTTTACATTTCTGGTGCTGTGGTAGGCCTGTCCTAATGATGATGGACAACAAATAGTTCTTTCTGTGAATTTCTTCACTTTGTTTAAAATGTATTCTAATTGTGATCAACGAATATGATTTGCATTTACAATGTCATACTATTTGCTACTATTTTCAGGAGGATTTAACCACCAGCCATGTCTTTGGAGAACATCTTAATCATCTATCAACAACTTTTGTTCCAGAGCATGGATATGTGCCCAGGTATAAACAAACATATAATTGTGATTTAAAGGAGGAGGCAAGAAATTTGGTGGGCAGTATTTAGATTTAATTTAATAATTGTGGTGAGGGATTAGTAAATTGTGTTGTGTAGTGCCCAATGACCTTTTCTTTCATCGAGGTGGTAAATAATTTGCCATTTTATAAAAGAAAGTCATTATGTCTCACTCTAAAGGATATTTCAAGTGCATAAATATAATATAAACCTGTTTCAAAAACACAAAACCGACTTTGAATGAAATATTTTTAACATCTATGGTTGGTGCTGGACACAGAATTAAAATTTGATGTTACATCAATCAATTGCATTTGATGCACCAATGAGGTTCTTTATTAATATCGCCTTTTATGTGATTTGTCATTAATCTCAGCTATCAAGATGAACTGCTCTATATGACCGATTATTATATAATTCAAATTGCAATTCAAATTGCAACCTTTTTGTTTTTACATTTTTATTTATTTCTTTATTTTCAGTTTCCTACTTGAAGCTTCTGAGATAATTAATTTCCAAGTGGACAGTGAAGGGATCTTCAGGAAATCTGGGTCGGTCAATCGTCAGAAGGAGCTGCGGGTAAATTTAAGGCTGTTAAAGTGAAACTTATGGATTCAACTTTAATTTCTCAATGGCTTTAAAAACGATTTTTAATGAGACTCGTGCCCAAAGCAAATAATCCTAATTTTCGTGCTACTTTAAATAATTGTAATTTTGTGTATTTAAAAAAATTATTGTGGCCCAATAATTTTTTGTTTTCTTATTATTATTTACGTGTTTTTTAAGCAAAAAAAACTCATTGTCGTAATATCAGAAGTAAAAGAAGGCTGGATGAAATGCTAATCATTGAAATTGATTGGTCGTTATTCATTATGGTATATACAGCACTCACTGGATAAATGTATGCTGTATATACATGCTTTTATAATGTCTGCTGACCAAAGTTTAACTAATAGGGCCCATAATGTCTCTATGCATATAAATGCATGGTCAGTTTGTATAAAAGCACACTGAATCAGTCTGATGCCACAAATCTTTCTATTTGTATTTTTAAAACTGAGCTGTGTGTGTGATACAAGCAACATTGTGTTTGTCTAAGAATGTGGGTGAGTTTTGCACTGACTTTTTTTAAAAACAAACAATGAGGAGATGACAACTCAGTAATAATATTATGTTTTATTTATGGAAACATTCCAAAGTCCCTTTACCCCCCACCCCCTGTAATAAAAAGGAACTAAAAAACCGCATTTAAAACAAAACTTTCAGTACCATACAAAATATATATATACCAGGCCTGAAGACCTTGATCCTCTGTCTCTTGCTTCATTGGGGGAGGGAGGATTTGCCACTCTTAATGGAACCCTTGTCACTGTCTCCAGCTTTACTGAAAGCTGGGCTGGGATGGTATATATTTTTGCACCTAGGTTATTCAGGTATGCAGGGTAAATAGATCATCTTGTTCAAAAGGAAAACAAGACATTAGCAGAATCAGGATCTGATCACAAACTGTTGGGAGTGTGACGTGCAGTGATCAGAGGGTTGGCCACAGTGCCTAAATGTGGGTCAATTGATAATAATACCTAAACAGTTTTTGGAGTAATTTTTTTCCCTTTTTATCTAAAATCTTTTGCAGCAAACCATTGAAGAAGGTAAAAGTTTGGCTGGATCCAATATATATGATGTGTCATCATTGGTCAAGCAGTTTTTTCGAGAACTCCCAGAGCCACTAATTTCTCCAATATTTCATGATGCTTTCATCAAGTGTTACCAGCTGCCACTTGAGAAGGAACCAGTAAGATCATGATTCAAATTTTTTTTTGCCCTATTAACTGTTTGATATTATAAGGTGTTTACAAATTTGTGTGTTTATCATCTATTTACTGCCAACACGGTCACTGTTTATATTTTTAGTATCATGTGTACAAATCTTTTCGTTATGCCTTTAGAGAGCATTTTCTTCCTGCAAGTTTTATTTTGGTCACATTTGGAGTTAATTGTGTTCACCTTTGACTTTGACAGTTCTGATTTAAAGTCAAAGAAAGATGATATATATTTGAAATTCTCATAGTATTTGGTGATAATCGCAAAAAGGTTTAGGTTTTAAGATAAAATATTGTTTTATGATTATATTTTTTCAGACTCAGTCCATTTTACAGCTATGTCTCTGCCTACCGTTAGAGAACATTGGAGCGCTCAGATTTACACTACATTTGTTGAACAAAGTGGCTTCACATTCTGACAAAAACAGAATGACAGCAACCAACTTAGCATTGGTCATGGCACCAAATTTTATGCATTCAAATAAAGGTTTGTGTGTTACAGAATTTGGAAATAAATAAAGATGTTTATAATTGTTAAATGAAAAGTCATTTTCAGAATATTGTTTGACATTTAGAATATTTTTAGAAATTGATTGTTATAATAGGAGTTACTTATTTTTGGCATGGATGTTCACATATTGTGAATATTGACTGCATCACAAAACATTTCCAATCAGTAAAGAATGATGCTCTCCTTAAATCACTTTAATGTTTCTGTCATCTGTCATGATTTGATTTCTATTGCAGGTCCAGGTGTGCAGAAAATGAATAATTCAGATGAAAAAATGCTTCATACAGAAGTAGCCATTGTTGAAATCCTTATCAATAACTGCAAGTCCGTGGGAATGGTCAACAGTACATTAAGTCAACAGGTTAGTGGCTCTTTTATGGTTTCTTTAATAAAGATCATTCTTTTAATACTATTTAGGATTCTGTTCTACTTTTTTATTGTCTTGGCACTTTGTCATTAAAAAATAGAATTTTTCTGTTTGCTTTACTTTTTGTAAACTTCACCACTGGTAGACTACTAGTTGTACTCACATACTTTTCCTCTTTTTTCTACAAGGTGGTGCAATGGTTCAGTTTAGTGAATTAGATAATGCACTTCCACTCAAATAGTAGACTATAGATTTGAATTTTGTCTTGTTTCAACAGTACATCGTATTATTGCGAGGATGTAAATCTTTAAAAAATGTTATCTGATTTTTAAAGGGTTTTTTTTTTCTTTACTATTCTGATACTGGATTACAAAGTTAAAATAATTTATTTTGCATTTATAAGCTCATCTTTTATTTTGTAAGAATTTGAATGAATATCATCTTATAGTATATCAATTTACAGAAGGCAAGTGATTTTAATTGGCCCAGGTGGCAACTCCCAGTAGCCTGTAATTAATTGAGGACTAACCACTGGTGTATCAGCAAAGTGTTTCTTTTGATTGAGGTCTAGCTTCGCTGTCCATCTATCTATCTATCACTGTCATAAAGTCGCCTAATTAAAATTTCATCTCTTCATTGATGTGCAATTTAATTTCATTCAATGACAGTGAAAACTTCGAGTTTTTATTTCTATTTTCAGCCATTAGACTTTGTTATTAACTTTTCCTCCCTTCATGTTTAAAAGAAATTTGAAGTAGAAAATGAAATGCTTTTAAAACTTGAGGAGATAATCAATGTAGTGTTTGAATTTGGTTAAAATGTTATCTTGACTTTAAAAAGCCCCAAATAGAATGTACTTTTATAGTGCTATATTGTTTGATTTTTCCACAGGTTTCTTTGATGAGTGAGTGCTTTGGAACTGATGATGACCTGGATGCCAGTGACGACAACACTTTGGAGCAGTCTAAAAATGTGTTACGCAAAAAGAAAAGGAAAAGGAGTGGATCATTGACTGGTAATGATTTATTTTTATAAGACAAATGTTTGGCACAAACTAAGATTATATTTTTAAAGTTTGGATAAGGAAAAATGTTTGTAAAGATCACTTTTCTAATAATAATCAAATCCAGACGATTTTATGCTGGATTTAATGCGCCAGACTGGTAGCTCCTCATGTATGGTCCCTGGAAAGTTGAAAAGCAGTTCTATGGATAACGTCTGTTGGAGGGTAAATTAAATGAATTATGTGAGCCTTTACTTGTCCAGGGTTATGGTCATCTTCATCTTCCCCCTAGAAGTTGTTTATGGAAACCATTACATAATCTGGTTAATCACTGGGACAGATAAAAGAAATGATTATGATCAAGAGGGCCAGTGTCAATTGTGAAAAAACTGTTCTATTTGTTTGTATTTTTGGAATGTTTTTTCTCTCGACAGAATTATAATTTCATAGTTTTTCTAAATGTTAGACAGGTTCCTGTCATGTTGTTATGATATTTTTGTTGTCTTTCCATTGAGGATGCTGACTCTATCTTTTATAGCTTTTTGTTGGAGTTCAATTTCTTTTTCAAGTTTGAATAGATATTGTTTACAGTTTGTCAGAAGGGTAGTGTAGGCACATTTGAGCTTTCTAAGAAATTGATACCCATTTTGCATTATACAGAAACCATACCTTTTGATCTTTTTGTGATGAAAAGCATCTTTGCAATTATATAAATTTACAGGTTTTGTAAGCTCCATTGCAAGTGGGATTGCCAAATTGCGGCGCAGTACAGATGGCAGGAGTATTAATATGTCGTCCAATAGTACCTTCCCCAACGAGATGTCCATCACCTCTAACACATCAGACACCGACAATCCAGTCTTTGACTCCAGTGCAACACCGTGTGTCATGAGGAAAAGGAGGGTCTCTGGAGAAAGTGTGCCATTCTCTACAACCAAAAAGTATGTTTTATTGACGGATAATGTCAATCATTGTTTTTTCTTTGTTAATGGATGGTTTGAGTGTAGTACTTTTATGATTTAATGTAATCTTTTCCTGTATGTATCAAAGACTTCAAGGGCCTGGAGATAATTTTAAAAAAGCACACTTTTTGATTGCACATCTGTTGCACAAGAAGTAATTTGGGCAACTATATGAGTCTTGCCATACTTTGCTTAAACATTTGAACAGGTTAATAATAATAGATATTGGTGAGGAATGAGAAAAGGTGCTCTTATTTTTTACATCACAAAAGCAAAGAGTTTGCCGGGTCATGTAGTTGTAGTATTTCGTGTTTTGATTTTGGAAGCCTGGCAGGTATGTAAACATAAAAAGCAAGCACCAGTATGTTTACCTACTTTTTCCATTTTTGATGTTTTTATTGCAGAAAAGCCATCCTTGGAAATTTACCTCAAAGGTCAGCCCTTGCATCCACCCCTTTCACACCAGCTTCAACTGTGAAAAGGAATTATCACAATGGTTTGTAATCATTTATTGAGATGTATCTTCATTTGATATTTCATCACTTTAACCTAATATCTTGTATATTTTTCGGAAATCTTTTTTAACAGATCATCTGTAGCGGATTGTTTAAACCAGCGATCCAGTTGAAGAATGTTTGTTCATGTCATAACCTCGTCAGACACTATGTTGGGTTTTTGTTTTCCTGATTTCTCTCCCCTACATTAAATAGTAATTCAGCTGTTGTAATGCATCGTGTGTAGGACATGACAAAATGCTAACAAATGAAACAGACAAGGAATGGACCAAAAAGATTTAAACATTTTATATTCAGCCGTAAGGTGTAGATCTGATACCAATTCTGAGTGCAAAGACTTGCTAAATTGTTTTTAGCAAAGCTGTAGAGATTTTATTTTTTTCCTTTTATTAAATGTTCCAAACAGACAGCCGCTACATAGACACGTCTGAGACTCCAAGATTGAATTGTACCACGCCTTGCATTGGATCAAAGACACCTCGGAAGAAACTTAATCTCTTCAACTCTCCTGGGAGCAACAAAAAAGTGAAAAGGTAGAAATTATTAGCCAGTAAAATTGATTTGAAAATAAGCTTACTTCGTATTATATAATAGGGATGACATTGTCATTCATTATTTAAAGGTTTTTTTAGTGTTACTTTTAAATGTTTTCTTTCATTTCTCTCTCTCTCCCTCCCCTGCCCCCTCCCCTAAAAAAACAAAGAAAATATAAATAAATAAATTAAAAAGATTAAAACGAGGAAATGAATGTTTACAACTTGCATATGGGGGTCTAGTTTTATAATTATCCAACTATTTTGATGTGGTTAGTTGAGTATTAATTATGTAATAATGTATGTGTCATTGCAAGTCACTACAAGTTTATGTAGCTTCAGAGATATAGTTAAAGTCTGTTGGATATGACAATTAAAATGAATTGAATTTCTTAGGTGGCAATGATTCTTTTTAGTACTGCTTAGACTTTGTTCTCTAAATTCTAAGTTATTGGAAACAAACTCTTTATTTGAGTGAATAGTATCTCTTAGTGTTCGTGTGGTATGACACATCATGAGTGAAATTATCAGTAAAATCAATAACATAAGACAATCAATAAGCGTGGAATCAAGTTACTACCAGAAATTAATTTTCTTCTTGGGGAGAAATTGTTAATATTCTCATTTATTATCTTTGGCTAAAAATATTAATGTGCTGTTACCTTTTGAGAATGCAAAATTTGAACCTACATAGTTTAAAGTCTGGAAGAAAGATTTGCCACCAAAGAACTTTTTTTGTTTGTCTGTGAACTGTCCTTTCCTATGTCTTTGCTTGAATAGAATATTTTCCATGCTTCTCCCCAGACAAGCTTCAGTTGCCAGAATGAATTCACCTAATCCAAGGGAGAAACAGAGTAAAAGTCGTGGTATATTACGACGGCTCAGTGGAAGTAGGGAAAAGGTAGTGTTTGGGTGATTTATCATTGATTTCATTTAATAAACTAATAAACACAGCCACAAAATACATTCTGAACTATACAATTTGTGGGGCTTTATTTTTGTGTGTTTCTAACAAAGATAATTTATAAACTTTCTTAGATTGCTCAAACTGAAATGTCAAAACTCTTTATTTTTTATTAATAACATGTTTCTTTAATTATTTTTGGAGTAACATGATAAGCTAAGTAATTCAAAGGCCAAAATTTAATTTGCCTCAAATGAAGACTGTCCCTTTTAGTTTGATTGGCAGACATTTTTGTTAGGGTCAGTGACAGGGCATGTGCAGTCTTTTGTATTTACTTGTCAGCATCAACGGGAAGACTATTTTACTACTGTAATGTGGTGTGGTTGCTACTGTAATGTTTTAGCCCTAAAAAAATCAAAGTTAGATCTTTGCAGGTAAATCATCAAAATATCAGATTTCTTATGCAGGTACCAATTATGTTGTGCCTGAATTTGGAATTGAACCTCACAATCTCAGGTTCAATATCGTAGCAGTTTGTCTAACTTGGTACCATTGCTATATTTTACTTCAAAGTATATTCCTATTTCAATAGAAAGGTCTGAAGTATGGGAGGATCGCTCTCTTTGAATTTCCATAATCTTACCTTCCCTCTTCCTTGGTCAATCCACAGATTATACGTGAGGAGTCTTCTAGTGCAAGTCAACTCATTTCTGGGGACAGGAGGCGGCCAACAAATGGAAACGTCTCGCCAAGGAGTACTGTGTCAGACTCTGCCTTGACTTGCCACGGCAGTGTTGGCATGGGTAGAAGTGCCTCGTCTCAGTCCTTCCAAGACTCAGATTTATCGGGTGCATCAGGAGAAACGGTATCCTCTGCCTCTCTCAACAAAGGCTTCATATATGAAACAGAAGTCTTTTCTGATAATTCAAGGGGTGCCCAGCATCATAATGGTGTTGCTAGGAGATCTAGAAGTGCAGATCGCGTGAATCGTAGTGGCATGTCGCAGGACAGTCGATCTAAATCAATGGACAGTCCTGGGTTGAAGAGGGGTCAGCCAAACACTGTCCACAATGGGTTGGTCAATAGGAGATCATTGGACAAGTCTTCCATTAGCGGGCCCTGTCCTATAGTCATTCCTGTGATCCGTGATGGATTTGACGTCAGTAATGGCACTGCCACTCCCATGAGGCGTAGTAGAAGGGATGACTTTGAAGAGCAGAACCGCCTGAAAAAAATGCGAATGCGTCAAGTACGGAACCCTCTTGATAAAAGTGTCTGTTCTCAGTTGGATGAAAGTCTGATGGGAGCTGTACTACCTCCACCCCTCGGCTTTGGGGATCAAACCATGGTGGATGAAGAAGAGTTTAATAACACTGCCTGTGATTTACCTGGCCACAGTAAAGGAGATGCAACCTCTGACAAAGGGTCAGTAGCTGGATTTTCAACGATATCAGGAGGAACTGTTCTCAGGAGAACTGAATCTGGAAATTATACAAAGAATTCAGCACCCTCATCTTCCCTTATGAATTCAATTTCCTCATGCATGGGTTCTGAGCGTCCCTTAAGAACATCTGTGAGTAAAGACAGTGTATTTTCTGAGTCCTCTTCTCTCTACTCCGACTTTGGCGGAAGTGACCGGAATTTCTCATCTAGTGTTGTTGGAGGTTTGAGCAAATTTACTAATGCTCGGGATATTAGTGGTAAAGCGACTGAGGACAGTTTTATAGATGTTGGCGGAGTGGAAGATACATATGTCACTCTTCGTCCAACCCACGTTCATGTCAATGAAGGAGATTACGTCACTTTAAAGAGAGTCTCTACTTCTCAACAAGGAGAAAAAGATTCTG
Source organism: Dirona pellucida (assembly GCA_030265205.1). Lineage (NCBI taxonomy): Eukaryota > Metazoa > Mollusca > Gastropoda > Nudibranchia > Dironidae > Dirona > Dirona pellucida. Next base: position 11,280 of record JARDUL010228566.1, read on the forward strand.
GTGTTATCGATGTACACCCGAGGGGAATGGACTTGTTGAGGGAAAGTTATGTCTCAGAAGATGAGTCGTCCTCTTCTTGTTTTAATTCAACTGTAGAGGAACACTTCAGCACTGGGGCATCCTCCCAAAAAGAGATAGAGAAAGTTTCATCTAGGCCAAACATTCATAGGAAAAAATCAATTTCTGCACAAGACCTCAACTCTAGCCCCAGAGTTAGTGTTCCTGTAAGATCCAGAAGCATGTATATGTCTCCGGGGAAAAAATTCAACTACAAACCATACCTAGAGATATCCAAAGAGACTCATAGAATTCTTGCCAGGGCTGGCTACATGTCAGGCACCGCAGACAAACCTGGCAGCAAATGTGTCCAGGTACCGGTCAAGTCTCCAAAAAGGTCCAGTCAACGGGAGGAAATGATGCGATCCCTTAGGTCCAGTTTTCATGAGAAGATTAACACCAGCAGGTCACTAGGAAGGAAGGGAGAATTTGGAAACCAGTCTGCCTTGTCATCCCTGAGCTCCTTAGAACAGTCAAAGGTAGTGGAAACTGAACAAATTTGCAGAAGCAAAGATTTACAAACGCCAATTGGTGCAGATAATAGTCTTTTGTTAGGGTGGGAAAAAATGTCGATTGAAAGTCAAAATACTTCTGTTGATATGTGTGATGATAATGTAAAGGACAGTGAGGGAAAGTTTAAATCTTTATCTGCGTCAGAGCTCAGACAAAGAGTTTCAGATCTGTCTGAGAAGTTGCAGACTGGAGTATTGGACAAAAGAAGAAAAGAAGAGGAAGGGAATTGTCCTGAAACAAGTGAAGAGGAGGACAGCATTCAAGCCAAAGAACCGTTGACAGAGCAGGAGACGGCGCCAGAAGAGAATGGAGCTGACCCTAAAACATCAACCAAATCGAATATTAAAGATGTTGACAAATCACTGACCCTCTCAGGCTTTCTCGATAAGGAGCTTCACAGAAAGGGTCCCTTACGGATTAAACGAGCTGAGCTCTCTATGCAAAAGCATGACAGTGTGGTTAACATCAAGGAACAAAAGTCTGGTATGGTTGCGGAAAGTGTTAAACACTTTACCCATCATAAAATGGATAAAATGGGAGTACCGCCACATAAACGAGGCACTTCTCCCATACGCATTCCTACAATATTTGCAAAAAGTGATGAGAAAGCCAAACAATACAAAGAAATTGCCCAGTTTATAAGAGAGAGGACTGGCCAAAAGGATTTTATGACTCTCCCCCAAGTCCCACCCACACCTAAAAGACATCCGACACATGATGGTGCCGTCAGATCAAGTTCAGTTTCTTCAGAAGGAGAGTCTGAGTCGAGCAACACAACTTTAAATGGCACAGTTCTTTGCAATGATCATTCTATGGTTGAACAAAGCTCCAAATCTGTTCTTGTGGAATCAGAAGGCAAGGACTCATCCACACAGGTCTTACCGAGACTGAGTGAGTCCTTAATGGAAAAGGTGGATTTATTGTGCACTCCGAGTAAAGGAAACAAAACAACAGGCTGTTCAGGGGAAAAAGAATCTGCAAAGTCACCTCTGCAAGAGTCAACCAACACTGCCCTTTCTTCTCTCATCGGCTCATCCTCAATTGCTGATAGTGTAAGTAGTCAAATTAGATTTAGCAATATTGTTTCTATATATTTGGTATCCAGTTATTTTTCCTATCATATTGCAATTTGCAATTATATATATGTGTATATATAAGGGATCTCCAGCTGTATGTTCAGTATGAGACAGCTGTAAAGGCAAAGTTCCATGCGATGCAAGCAGATACTTAAAGACCACTATACAGAATTACGCAACATAAAGTCAGACACTTTGGATATAAGGATTTGCAATTTAAGCCTGGCTAAGTGATCACGCATATATCTGCTGTACCCGATAGTCATATCATTTGCCAAAGTCTAGCGACAAAATTGAAAGGACATGTGTTTACCAACAATAAAAAGTGCAGGAAGTTAAATTGATTCATGTTTTATCAAATATTACTGCTACATGTTTTCTTAGTATCAGCTGAGGTCACACTGAGAGCCAAACAAACCAAAGGGAAACTTTTGAGTAATTTGAAATCAAATTAGTTATAAGGAATGACAAGATCAAACTTTATGCTTGATGATTAGATTGCAGCTAAGATATAATGTTTACTACTATTTGACATTCTAGTTTGTTATTAATTAATTTTATTTTCTCCCCCAACTTTATTCTTTTTCTCCAATCGTAGATTCGTTTGAGAACAGCAGGTGGACTTACTCCGCACCGACTTGCTTTGAAGAGTGAAAGTCTTGTGTCCCAACGAAACAGTCAGAGGTCGCAAATCAAAAGGTTAAAAGGTGCAAGGTCGCCACGGAGAGTACGACAAGCCAAATCTCCTCATTCCAGCGGGAAACCTCCATCTCCTCTGACCGTGGCAAGTGCTGGTGCCAGTCCCCCTGCATCATTGAAGAAAGATGGACAAGGGATGGGGGACAAGTGCGTCTTAACACCTGTGGATATCAGTCTGGAAGAAAAGGTCAATAGTGGACACTGACTGCAGACAATGCTAAATAGCTTCATGAACTCTCAGTTGTATATATGTCAAATTCTGAATTGTGATTATTATCTTAATTAGTCTTTAAATTTATTTGAAAAAGTCTATTGGGGGGGGGGGGGGGTGTTTTCCTAATCTTATAAAT
>JARDUL010228677.1:5397-17710 GCA_030265205.1 Dirona pellucida
CCCCCCCCCCCCCCCCCCCCCCCGCCCCCCCGGCCCCCCCCCCCCCCCCCCCCCCCGCAGAGTGGTTGTGTGTTAGTTCACCATTTTGTGTTATCTTGTTATTGTTAGTTAAAATCTGAAGGAGAAAAAAAACCCAGTTGATCATGTTTTGAACCATCTGCCAGTAATGTAATAAGTTCAGGATGGATATCAGATGTATTGTAACTGTCTTTTGTCAGTAGTGAATTTGTTTTTAGAGAGAAAAAAACAGGCACTAGCTCAATGTTATTTTATTATGCTTTGTAACGCAAAACCGTCAAATTACATAATTTCCAAATGTTGGATCTACAGTATTCATGGTTCCTTGTCAGCTTAGGAATAGGTTGTAAAGAAAAAAAATAATATTATTTTGAGTGCTGCATTGATACTTATTTATATATTAATAATGACTGTTTGAACCTTCCAGTTACCTGATCTTGGGCGCATTGAACTCGTGGCTGAGAGTATGGATGGAATAAGAAACCTGATGAACAAGTTGTCAAACCCGGATCCCATCAAGAGAGGCAAACGGGTAAGTTACATTCCATTCTAACTTTGTCAGAGACGGACAAGACGATGGCAGGGGTGAAGATTGGTATGTTTATAATTGTTGGCAGACAAGAAAAAATGAATTTATCAGGATTGATTGGAAGAAACTGGTTTTCATTTAAGCTGTGATACAATCTGCCTGTCTTTAGTTCATATAAAAATACAATGACTTAGCTAATGGTCCTCCATTACATCACGGCCAATGATCTTTGAAAACATTTAGTTTGAATAGTGCAACCATTTCTGAAATAGTATTCACCGATTAATGATGATTTTTTAAAATTATTTTATTGTATTGTGTGGGTTTTGTTCCTGATTACATTTGAACTGTTCTGGGTACAGTTACATCGATTTTCAAAATTCCCAGGTTTTTACTCTGAGATTCCCTACTGGTAGGTTGGTGGTGAGCCTGTCGTCCAGGCGTGCATTCCGATTTTAGGTTTTGAAAAAGTGGCAGCTATGCTAAAGACAAGGGAATTTATATGTTTATCTGCAGGTATACCCAGGTGTGATCAAACCTTGCGAGGAAGAGCTTCTTGGCAATTTGACCAGGTTTCATGATGAACTTGTAAAGTACGAAAAGAGTCTGTTCAACGCTCGTGTTCATGCTCAGATCAAGCTACGCAAAGAGGTGGAAAACTACTGTGAACCAAGGGCTGAGGTGAGTCTTATATTGAGCTGTAGTTATAGGGGTTGATTCAAAGAGCCATTCATGTGGTTCCATCACATTTACATCTCTCAGTAGTAAATGCAAGCCCAGGTGGCAGCTCTCAGTTGACCTACAACTGAATAGTAACCGCTAGGGTAACAGCTAAGTGTTTACTGGTAAAATGTATGGACCTCATGGCACATTGTTGTCCAATTTACTGGTAACGGCATTTGGACGCTGTAGGCTCATCACCTGCTCGTCTTTAATTCCTTTTTAGCCATATGTTAGGTGATGAGTGGTGAAGTCCTCATTGACATTATACTTCCATTTGTCATGTGCACCCTTCAGAGCTTGACATATGGCTGGTCCCTACACTGCTTCTTGCGGTATGAAGGGGACTTGGTAAACAACGAGTAGAAGATACTGCGTGATGTTTAGCTCTGTAGATATTGCAAGACCAGATATCTCTATTTTTTTAAAGGCATAAATTTGGATGCAGATTTTCGTGATCCTTGTGAATGGGTGAACACAGAGCAAGGGGCTGAATTCATTCAAGGAGGTATCAATTCAGCCGAGTATAAAAAACTTTGATGGGAGTCTCAGAGTCAGTCTATGAGTTATACAAATATATTGTAGATATACATTGTATATAGACTCATCACCTAGAATTATTACTAGCTTTGAAACTGAAGAGCGTTTAAAAAAATCCCAACTCTTGTCTTAGGCCTTTAAATTTTTTAAAAAGTCTTTGTATTCCTGCTATGCAGAACAGGAATTGGCAGGGATCGCAATTGATTATAAAACTAAAACTGAGAAGTTTTTCCTCCTTTCTCTCAAGACTGTTGAATTTAACAGATGATTAGCAAAAATTGTTACTTAATCAAGTTTTCCTCATCCTGTGTACTTTATTTCTCAGGAGAGTAAAGGATGGGAAAGTGAAGTCTCGCAGAGCTCCAAGGAGTCAAGTGATGATGAAGAGGTTGAACCACCCAAGAAGGAAGTTGCCCCCAAAATATCAAAGAAATCCAAAACCAAGTCGTTAAATGAGCTCCTCACATCTGCAGCCTCCAAGCTATCAACTATTGATGGCGATACGAACGAGGACAGCAACGACAGTTACGAGTTGGACATTAGCTCCAGGGGAAGGCTGAGGAAGAGAAGAGTGATTCCAAATAACACTGAGGACACAGGGCTGAAGAAAAGAAAAAACTTGACTCAGGATCTGTCAACCACGACATCTCCTTCCTCCTCATCCATACCTCCTTCTTCTACACCACCAAACGCAGCCCTATCCACTACCGCCAATACAAACACGCAGCATGATACATCCCATATTTTATCCATGCTGGCATCATCCACATCGCCATCAGTCCGAGGCCAACCCACCTCCAGCAAGTCTATGCCGTGCCAAATTGTCAGGTTCATTTCTCCGAGTGGTGATGCTACCTCCTACAAAACTGTCCGTCTTGTCAGCAAACCGAATGTCTTATCACCGGAAAAATTTGCGAATGTTCAGTTCATTTCTAGCACTGGCGTCGTCACAATACCAACAAATAAAATTTTATCCTCGTCTACACAATCCTCTCACCCTGTCATTCAAAACCTCTTGAAGAATCAAGTGAAAAACGCTCCCCCCAACCAGGTTGTTTTCCAGAATTCATCTACCTCCAATATTAGCAAACAAGGTGAACAGCTTTTAAGTAAATTATTGTCCTCAAACCAACCCAGCAATGTCGTCAAGGTGACCCAAGCAATGTCCAATGGTCAGATGTGTAGTACAACTGCTGCAAAATCATCCTTCAAGTTGACGCCACCCGCTTCATCAGCGGTGGTCGTTACTCAGGTATCCAATTCATTCATCTCCCAGGGAGGGAAACAAGTCCTTGACCTTGGTAGTCTTTCCGTCACCCAGATCCAGCAGCTGGTCAAGAATCAAGCCATCCAGATAAATACCGGAGCTGGTAATCCAACAACGCTGCTTTTGACCACCGGCTTGCAACAGCTGGCTTCAAGTAGAGGGGCCGCCGGCTCTGCTGCGATCACAACTTTAGCTTCTGCAGGAGTTAATGCAGGTCCTCAGGTCAAAGTGACTGCCCAGCCCCAGGTTGTTTCCAATTCGGCCTCATCCAAAAACCAGTTGGGTCATGTGACCATCATACCGCGAAGTGGCAACAGTCAACTTCCTGTGATACGTACCATCATTAACCGGCCTGCTTTAAACACAGTAAGGACAACTACCCCAACGGTCATCCGCCAAAATGTTCCTACCTGTCATGTAATTGGTCCGAACGCAATTGGTCCGAACGCCCAGCCACCTGGAGCCATGTCTCATGGAATGTTGACCGTTGTGTCCGGAGGTTCAGCTTTAAAACAAATCCCAGCCCCAAGAATCATCAGTTCTCTCAACCAAAACTCATTCATCGCTTCTCAGGGACACAGTGTAGCAAACAAAGAAAATCCGCTTTCCGTCACCAATTCCAAATCACCGGGTATTGATTCACCAAAACCAAACTGGGTTAGTATTCCAATGCCTCAAAAGAAATACGCCAGCAATGTGACTGTCAAAGCTTTATTAGAAAACAGGAGTGCAAAGAAGTGTGATAACGATGAAGATCTTGAAGGTTGTGATTCTCTAGGAGATGTCGGTAATCAGATTTTTGCAGAACAGGCAGCGGCTTCTGGTAACGCGACTGTTGGAACCGGAACGGCCACACTGGAAGAATTGATAAACACCAGCATTAACGCTCAGAATCAAATAGCGTCCACGTCTGAGTCTGCAACAGTTGTAGGATCATCTTTCGGTCAGGGAGATACAAGCCTATTGTCTGCATCCTCGTTTGGATATGATATAAACATTGCTCAAGAAGATGCGAAGGGATCTACTTCCGTTCCCGCCATGCAGCCCCTGTCCGTAGATGCAGCCATCCAGCCGTTGCTCGTCTCATCGGTACAAGTCAGCCTCCCCACCGTCAACATGAAAGTGCCCTCCCCTAACACGCTTCCTTCCATGACGCACAATAAAAACGGCACCACCATCGTCCAGTCCACCAAAGTCCCTATTCCCTCGACAGTGGACAGCCATTCTTCAATCTCACAACCCAGCACGATCAGTACTGTTCCAGTCCTGGACAACACAGTCAACAGTATGATTGTGATTCCATCCAGCTCCATCCCCATGGGGAATCCTGTCACAGTCAACCCCGGCGGATTGCCTTCCAAACCTCAAGCAGTCACTACTGACCTCACTGCCAACCAAACGGCTGTTAATGTTAATTCAAACGCTGTGGCCAACTTGAAAAGTGTCATGCTCAAGCTGACTCCTCCAAAAGGAGGCTCAGGCCAATTTGTTCAAGGCTACATGACAGCTCAGGGCAAATTGGTCATCCCTCAAGCGGCCCTCTTTCCCCAACAACAACAACAGCAACAACAACAGCAGCAGCAGCAGCAACAACAGGGTCAGGTATTACAAGCTGGCCCTAACAGAGTCATTTTGGCTAATACATCCCAAGCAGTGTCGCTCCAACCAGGCCAAGTCCAAGCTAAAGCTCCTGCTCTAATCAATGGAAATAACGGATCATCACAGGTTAAAATTGGTCAACCGAACAATATAACAGTAAATCAGAACCCTGCAGTACATATCTTAGGACAGCAGAACAACCAGCTAGTCATTGCCAATGCTCAGCAATCCAATTCTATTCCAGCAAACTCCTCGGCCCGGGCCATTCCTGTTAGCGGTAATCCTGGTATTAAACTAATGCTTATCAATCCATCGGCTCTTCCTGGATTGCAAAATGTTCAACAACCAAGCATGGCCCGAAGCGCTGTGACGACAAACGTAATACCCTCCCAGCAGCAATCGATTCATACGAGTACCCCGGCCTCTGAACTGGTCAAACAAATCGCCAACAGCACTCAACTCCAGCAGCAGATACAGCAGGGTGCCAACTCTACCAGCAAAGCAATTCAGGTCATGACACATTCCGTACAGCCAAACACGGGCCAGGTGGTCCAGACGATCACGGGCCAGGGAGCCCCGGGCGTCTCTCAGTTGGCAGCTCAGGTTTTGACATTACAGCAACACGGCAACAAACTTCAGTTCCAACAGGCTGGACACCAGCAAGTCCAAGGAGGCATCGTCCTGGCAAAACCAGCCGCTCTACAACAAGCTCAGGTCAGCCAGTCGGGATCCATCTCTGTCCAGCTGCAGCAGTTGAATCAGGTGCTACAGCCAAATGTACGAGGTATTACTCAAGTCCAGGTTCCAAACCCGCAACTCCAAGGAGCTCAGGGTACTCTGACTACCGCAAAGCCAATCCAGCAAGCTCAAATGGTGCAGCTGGCTATCAACTCTCAAAATGCAAATGCTAGAGCCATGATGGCCCAGCCTGCAGCAAGAGTTGTTCAAGTAGCAGGACAGCTCAGTCCTCAGATTCAACTCACAAACCAGAACGCCTTGCAAACAGTGACGTCCGTACCCCAACAAGTAGGCCTTATTATCCAGCAACAGCCTACCATACTGCAGCCAGCTCAACAGTTGATGAGGCCTCAGAGCTCTAATGTGGTGCTGCAGCAAAATAATACAGTCATACAACAGCAGCAGAAATCTCTACCAAATGCCCCGCCTATTCAGCAAGTTAAGCAGCCGCAGCCGCAAATCATCAGTAACACTCAAGTGAGGCCACAACTGAATATGCCCACCTCAGGGAACCAGCCCCAGATTCAGTTTGTCGTCAATCCATCCGTATCATCAAGTCTGGCGGTAAATAGTTCAGGCGCCAACACCAATCTGGCGCGCTTCAGCAAACCTGTTATGCACCCGGTGATTAGAGCAGTGGCCACGTCTACTCTGTGCGCCCCGTCGTCTTCTATAACCCACTTACCTATTTCCATGACATCCTCATTGCAAGCGCAAACGTTATCAGTGGCTGGAAATGGTAAGCAGCAATTTGTACCTCAGGTGGCAACTCAGCAGAGCCTGACCACGTCCAACCAATTTATCATCTCTCCCATCAAGATGAACCCCCAGTCACCGCAAACAAGGCTGGTCAGTCCCATGAAGCTAGTCACCCCCATGCAGACCATTTTACAGACCGGGTCTCTAACAGACCAAAGGACAAACCAGTTGGTTGTTCAGAACACAGCACAACTGCATAACATCACTCAACTTAACAAACCCTTAGCCCAGACTAGTCAGACACCAAGACCAACCATCATTGGACCTTCGATTCCCAATGAAAGAAACAAACTGGCAAACATGCTGTCGGGTCAAATAGTGACCAATCCGGCAGGTATGACGGTCAAGAAGCAGCTTGGTCCAGCGGTGCTTGGCGGACATATTATACCTCAGGTGTTTCCGAAGCCCAGTCCTGCAGTTGGGGGCAATACAACCATAGGCAACATATCAGGGAATTTAGTTGGAGGCAGTGTAGTCATTAACTCAAAAGCAGTCTCATCGCTGCAGTCTCCTGAAGGATTCCTACAGCAAACAAGAGTGGGACCACAAGGTACACTCTCCTCTCAGCCAGCGGGTGTTTTGTCGGTAAATGGAGACATTGTAACGCAGATTTCCACCGGAGTCATCAAGACCTTTCAGGACAGCGGGAAAGAAACAAATCAATTTTCTCAACTTGTCGCAGGTTCTAATGGGAATCAGTCAGTAAGTTTAGGTGCAAACAACGCACAAGGCATGAACCAGCACAACGGTGTAGGCACGCTCTCTCAAAATCACTCGAGCCTCATTTCCCAGTTGGCTAGTAACGGAGTTGTTGACTCGTTGGGGGTGTCAAGTAAGCAGCAGCTAAGTAATCGCAGAAACACTTTTGGTGGTAGTCAGGATATGCCCAAGGTGACGACACAGCGACATGCTTCTGTCGAAGAACCTACCGACCAATCAATGACTTTAGAGGAAATGGATGAGAAAGAGGCAGCGCTAAATCTCCTTACTTTGGCCAATCAACCATTATAAATGACTTTCTTACTTCATGTTTTTGTTTGTTTGTTACACAGGCTAGGATAACTAAAACTTCTTTCCACTTTGTTTTGTTATGATTATTTTGTTCGTATTCGTACATTTCGCCCCATACCCCACAATGTAAAGATTTTTGTCAAAATTCATATTAGGGAAAATGTCACAATGAAAACAAAGAATAAGAAGTTTTGATTTCAATTTTTTTCTGACAATGGAATGACTGGCTCCAAAATATGTTTAGAAAAATTTACCTATTGCTATTATTATTACTATTATTACTATTGCTGACAATTTCTTTTGTTTTTTCCCGATCTGAATAATCATTTTTGTGCGTGGAACAGTTTCTGTATCAAAATTTCAATTTTGTGATGTTTGGGCATTATAACTTAACAGATTGACAGTTTAATTTACCCAAATACTAATGGTGAACTGATTGAATTTTTACGCTTTCCGGAAGTGGCCATTGCCCGTGATAGCTTAAAATTTGTGTTTACAATTCACACGTCTTACCTCTTGAATATATATTTGTGTAAAAGCTAAAAGTTTGCAAATTGGAATCTTTGAATGTATATTATATTTATATACTTAATTAATGACTTATGTTAGTATATTTTTCTGTGCATTTTGTTTAAGAATGATTTTTGAGTTGAGGAGGAATACCTGTTGGTAGAGTGGGCCAGTCGGTTTGGTTAGTTTAGTGTTGAAGAGTGAAAGGTTAAGTTATGTGATGCCAGTTGCTGAAGCAGTCAATCTGAATCAAGCTTCAATCTTTAAAGGTTACCCGAGTTTTGATCTTCATTGTAATAATGAAAAATACAATAGTAATGTAACAATACTGTAGTCATGAATATCGTTCTAGACTTGAGTTGAGCAACCAATTTGAACGGAGGAGTTAAAACTCGACCAGCTTTGATGCTTATTGATTTTGATATACTTTATCAATACCTTGTTACGATCGTCAGACCTCTTTATTTCTTTTTTGATTTGATTCATGTTATGATGTTTATGACAGGCGATTTAAGTGAGTAGGTTTCAAACTAAAAGCAAATAAAGGTGCTTTTCTATAGCCACCCGTTCACTGGCCTGCTTATGAAATGAGAAACAGCAAGCAGTCTTCCCTTTCATTATGGTCAACACTGAACAGTATTGGTCGCAGCTTCCATATTTTTTTCCTCTCTCCCTTGTAGTTATGTAAAAACAATTGCTGTCTTAAAATTAAAATAATATATAGTGGAGGGTGGGGACAGGTCACCAGACAACTTGGCACTAGCAGCTTGGTTCGGTTCCAGAAACAGTGGTGATAAATTCCAACAGACTAAACACTGTTTTTGGTCGGCTAGAATTAATCACCACTGTCCGACGAACCAAACCAAGCTGCTAGTGCCAAGTTGTCCGGTGTCCTGTCCAGTCTGGAGTACTGTTCCTCCACTATATTATGTCTATAACTATAACTATATCTTTGTATAGAAAAAAATGTTTGTTGTAGAGAAGCACATACAATCTCCATTGCTGATGGGTAAATGGTGTGTAAAGTCTGTGAGTCGTGTGAGCTTGCGCTTGTTCGGGGAAGCTGACTATGAAAATAAAACCCATCTTTACATTACTTTTATCTATATTTTATGATATTGGTCATTATGTGCGCTGGGAAGTAAAAGAAAAACAAATCAAAAGGAGGTCCCACCGGTGGGGGGGGGGAGGATATGTGTATAAAAAATGGAGTGGCGTTGTAATTTCAGTACCTACTGATTTGTTTTCTCCATAACTTGCAATTTGCATCAAAGGATAATGTATAGTGTTGTCTTGTTACCAGGTGCTGCTGATTTGGTTGGAGTAGATACAACAACAGGGGGGGAATATGCTTTCGTTTTTCAAACTGAATTGATCTTTCAGCAGCGCATAATTTTAATTTTAATTTAAAAATGTGCATTGATTTTCACATTGACCCTGTAACTATAGACCTAATTTATTCCTGTAAATAATATAGATCTCTGTACAGTTCTTGTACTGTTGAAATAACATATTGTCTTCAGTTGATGTTTCGTTCTTTTGAGATGTTGCGTTTCTCTAAAATGAATAGCTTTTTTTTGCTCAAGAGACTTACTTTTAACTTAATATGAATGTGATGTTTCTGTAAGTGTATGTCTGTGTTCATAATATAGTATCAATTGAAAGTGAGTGAATGGTTGTTCTTACATTGAAAAGTGTTAACAGGTAACCATGGTGTATCTTGAAAATACCCTCAATGATTTGAGTTCTGATTCTGAAAATCCATTCTATTAAATATTAACTCTGTTTATCACCATACATTTTTTAAAATGAATAAACCACTAAAAAAACACATAAAATTACTATTACAGGTAGCATGCACTACTAAAATAGAATAAAAGTTATATGCGCTGTATTGAGTGGTCGGGAAATGGAAGTCTATATAATATATATATGTATAGTAATAGTCTTTTCTGTACAGTCTTTTCATTTGCTTTGACTATTGGCATAATGTATTGTAGTTTGCTGTTGTTTTCCACACTGAGTCACTGAGTTCCGAGTTTTTTCTGCTAGATGGACAGGGAAGGGAGGGAGGGTGATGAAAATTCTGTGCAGACTTGGAAGGAATCTAATTGTGGTCACACATCTGTGGTGGTGATCAGACGCTCATATCTATGTGTTGTTTGTGTGAGAAAGGTGTGTGTTTTAATCGGCTTACAATTCCCATCACCATTGTTGTTGCAGTCTCTTTTGTCTTGGCATCTGTGTGAAGAATGTTTTCCTTTTAATTTTAAGAAAATACGTACAAGTTTCATTGAGTGCTGCCATATAACATTGTCTTGGTTTGGACAAAATATACTGTAGTATGATGATACAATACAAAATATTATTGCACACTCGTTTCCCACGTTGCGATTCATTTTCTTTTTATGATATTATGTAAAGTGCCTTGAAATATCTGTTGAAAAATGCATTGAATTTTGTTTTGTTTCATGAAAATTGTACTTTCAATTTTATTTTTTTAAAGATAACAATTTAACTTTTAGATCTAAATTTCTTTTGGTAACTCTCTCTCTCTCTCTCTCTCTCTCTCTCTCTCTCTCTCTCTCTCTCTCTCTTTCTCTATCTGTCTCTCACTCTGCTCTCCCTCTCTCTCGTATTTGGTTCACATCAAGTACTCACCTTATATTTCAATTTAATGAGAAATGTTTTTCTTTCTCCTAAGTTAACCAACGTTCTGTGACAACTTCTAATCACAGATTCACCATCCTCGCCAGGGAAAGGTTTTTATTAATGCAATAAAAATAATGTTTGTCGCGGGTGAGGTCTATATAAATAAGTTTATTTTAATGATGAATATTTTTAAATACAATATTTTAACCTTCATTCGCTTTAAAGTTCTGATCATTTTTATTTTATTTTTAGTTTTGCTGTTAATTTGCATTGGATTGTGCATGGGTCACCAAGTTGAAGATGAATATTTGAGATAAGAAATTGCCCTCAAAGAATGTTGTTTTTATGGAGTTTCATGCTTTTGACATGAAGTGGACAGCACTGAAAGAAACTAAAAAAAATATCATTTCTTGAATCATTTTATGGAGTGTGTGTGTGTGTAAGTGTGTCAGTGTCAGCAAATGTATTATGAATTATAATATGGTTGGTTGAAAGATAAAACTTACGATTATTACTAATTCAAGTAATTCAAGAAGTCGTCTGGTTTTATGAAAAGACTATTTTTTAAATCATACATCAATGATTTTTATTTTGCTTTGTTTTGATCATTTCTTCGCAACATGGTCTGCACAATTTTGAAGTTAAAAAACTTTGCTTATAATTTGTTTTCAATTTCTTGAATTTATTTTTAAAAAACCATTGGTGGGAAAGAGTTAACATGAAAAATCCCATTGTTCACATTACATTCCTATGTTATGTTATAAAATACTATCTGTCTTGGCAAAACCTTATAACGGCCAATTAAATTCCTGCCTTCATCAACAAACAACCATTCAAATATTATTAAAAATTTGTATTTTCAAATTCAAACCAATGCCTTGGTGGTTTCAGTTATTCAATTCAATTATGTTTTGTTGTGTTCTCCAACACTGTTTATAACTTATACTATACCACACAGCATTGTAGGGACTAAATTCCTGGCCCTGGAAAACACACAGGCACATCACCAGTTTTTGACCCATATGCTTTCTGGTTACCACCATGTTTTCACAAAAAATCAGAAAGTTATAATGCTTCTGCTTTTGTGTTGAAAAAATTATTTTGATAGTGATAGTGAAAGTAGGTGTATTACGACTAGTCGTAGGTGTCAATGGCAAAGCAGGTCGGCAACTACGACTGCAGTCGTCGGTGGCAACGTAAGGGTTAAACTGTTTATACCACACAGCATTGTAGTAGTGACCAAATTCCTGGGCCTGGGCAGCACACAGGCACAGAGTATCTGCACTGCATGATTCACACACACACATACCTCGGCCATCATGCTTGTCTGAACATATATAAAAAAGAGATTAATATGTTGGAGGCTTCACTTCTAAGAGACCGAACAAAAACAGAACAGGCGATGTTACGGCCAAAGTCCTTTGTCCATTGTGAAGTGATGGAAAGAGCTAACTGCACTAAAACATCAAAACAAGACCGTGTAAGGGCCAATGCCTCCAGGACGAAGAATGGAATTGGGAAAATGATAAGGGAGGAGGTCATAGAACGATGAGAAATGAAAACAGATCTTATAGGTAAAAACCGTTGGATGGGTTTTCCATTTCCCCAAGGTCATTCTGTTGTGAGTAACAAGTACCGTGACAAACAACTTTCCAATGGTGAATAAGGAATCTCATGATTTATTTTGGCACTTACCGAATAGCAAGGTCAAGTTGCTGGGGAAAACCCTTCCAACAATCTTGTCCTATTGCTCTATACCCCCCTCCCTACTTCTTGGCTGAATCCCATTTTTCGTACTAGAGGCATTGGCCCTCACACTATTGTCTTGTTTTTGTTTAATTGTTAAAGTTACTTTCTGTCACTTGACAAAGGACTTTGGACGGAATCGTTCTGTTTTGTCCTGTCTCTTACTCTTAAAGGCCTCCAACGCATAACCTGTTGATCTACAAGGGTGTTTCAATACCTTAGGG